>VYXD01009300.1:2163430-2199838 GCA_013397195.1 Hylia prasina | reverse complement strand
AAAAAAAAAAAAAAATGTTCATGGCTTGTACTCAAGCAACCTTTCCTAGGAAGAGCCTCCACATGGGCACAAATAACAATGAAAATGGGACCTTTTTGGATCACCACCAACAGATCCCATCTTCTCAGGAGGAGGAGAGGCACAGTGGGTTCAGAAAGGTAGAAACAGGCTCAGAGAGGGGCAGAGGGCACCTGCTTATCTCCACAGCAGCCACTCCTCCTGTCCCCAAGCAGGGTTAAGCTCCCCCAGCAAACATCACTCATTTCCCTACTCGGCCCTTGGCCAGAAGATTTTGCCTTCCAGTCATGTGAAATCTTCAATTTGAGATTCTTACAAGCTGAGCTTACATGAAGCTGTTTCCTGAAACAAACAGTTCCTATTCCCTCTCCACCCCACTATTCCTGCTAGAGCAAAGCCAAGCCTGTTTATTTATCAGCCAACAATAAAGAAAGGCCCAGAAAATCTGATGCATCCTTTAAGAGCTGGGGAGACACAGTGTCCTATCGGGTTTGCTCAGTTTAACTACACTCCTCTCAAACATTACATCCCTTAATGTGTATTTAAACAGGGCTTAATCTCTTGGGTACATTTTTCTAATGACCTTTGTTTTAACCCAGAGCATTCACTGGTGCAAATGAGATGCTGTGAGCCATGTGTGAGTCATGAGTTTTGCTGAAGTGAGAACTTGATCACTGATTCCAATAAAAACCAAATCACATCCTATATCTTTACTTCCAAAAGCCAGCCTGCCTGCTGCTTTTACCATGGCTGGATGTAAGAAACATGACATTACATTGCAGGATGCTAGGCAGAAGAAAATTGGACGTGAAATTATTTATTTCACTCAGGACCAGGACACCCCATTAAGCAGAAATCTTTCCTGAAGGAAGGTGAATGGCCAGTGGAAGAGGAGAAGTGTTGATGGTTGTTGCTAGATACAGCACATCAGGGGGCCTGACTTATGGGATGAAGAGTCACCATTAAATCTGGACACTGTGTGCGTCATCCCTGCCTGCAGCACGAGGAGCAGCTCTGCCATGACAGCAGGGGAGAAAAGAGCCAGGAGAATGTGAGGTCAGAGAGTAAAGTAATACAAATCTGGTTATGTCACAGGCAGATGGTGGAATCTCACCTGGAATAACATGTGAACATCTGCTCGTTCTTTCCTTAAGATGAAGCATATTGGAAGGAATTAAAGACATGGAGGTGTATAAAGAAAGTGAAAACCAGAAGAATGCAGTCAAAAGACTAGATAATGTTAAAAAAAAAAGAATTCTTAAAAATCCCCCATCACCTCTGCTAAAAAGAATACTTTCCCAGGAATGGTTGTTTCTTGCTTTTGTATTACTTTTTGGGCAAAGAAAACCTCTTAGAAAAGGACAGAGAAACTTTTGTTGAACCTTTCAATCAGAACTGACGCCTGACTTTCTCAGCCCAAGCCAGGTCTCCAAAGCAGTTTCTACATGCATTTGCTAGACAGATATTTCGTTTTCATTTATTTAACTGGGATTTAAACACGCATTTAAGCCTGGGCTTTTCCAGGACTTGGTGATTAAATCTCCTCTGTCTCACCAAGAGAGCTGAGCTGAGCCCTGCATTGGCCATGAGTCTCAAGGAGCCCACAGCCAGCCCATGGGAAGCATCACCCTGGGATCTGGGAAGAGGGAATGTACCATTAGGCTGGGCTTAGACAATCCTGGTCACAGAGAGTCTCAGCCCAGCTTTCTCCACTGCCCTCCTTCCACTGCTGATTCCAATCAGGAATACACCAAGATTTCTAACGACAGAGCTTACACCCGCTTCTTTTAAAAAACGTGTTTTGGTGTTCAAGGAGCTGGGTTGGAAATGCTGAGACCTGACATTTCTAGATTAAATGTCAACCAGATGTTCGTGCATTTCCCTCACGAGCCCTCCAAGAAGGCTCAGTTTGGTATTGTGTTTCATTATTAGGGAAAACCCAAGTTCATACCCTCAGTTGGAGCTGAAAGGGATTGAATGCCTCAGGGAAGAGGGAGGGCAGAAGAAATGACAGGTACCTGAGCAATAGGAAATACTAATCCAAAATGCAATACACAATAACTGGTGTCTATCTTTCTTTTTCTCTAATGTATTTGAAGCCTGGCTGAAAGAAATTGGCTTTGATTCCAGAAACTATTTTTATATAATACTAACATTTTCCCTCAACCACTGAAGCAAGGGAAATGTGGAATGGGACATTGCTCTTCTCTTAATTCTTTCAGTCTCAGTGCCAGAGGTGGCACTGTTTCTGACAATGGAGAGTGGGATCCAGGGAAAAGGAGATTTACTCATGAAAAGAAAAGAGACGAGGAAGTATTATTGGAGCTGGAACTGTCTCCAAAGCCCCTACCTGAGATGCAAGAGGACTCTCATTTATTTGCCAGAGAGAAGCCTCAGTTCCTGCTATGTAAAATGGGATTTATAGGGAGATTTTTTTGTATTTGTTGTGTCTCATATGGTCTGCACAGCCAGGGACTCACCCTTACTATGCTTTTCATGGGTACTGCAACAGGGCCTCGGGCTGAGGTGGGAGCTCTGGGTGCCAATGTAGTCAATAAATAAGGACATAAATAATACAGTTAAAACATGTGGCTGAGAACTGGCTCTCATCCCAGAAATTCAGAGTGAATTTTCCTGGTTTTGTTGGTTTAGTTTGATTCTAGTTTCTTAGACAAAGTAACAATTTTTTAAACTACATTTTCAGTATTATTAAAGAAATCAACTGCAAGACCTGGACAATCACCCTACAGAAAGGGCCTCATGAACATCTCCAAGAGGCAAGGAAAGAGGCAGCTAAGGGCTGTTCATGGAGCAGGCAGGATCAACACTGCCTCCCAAGCCAGATCCTTCACTTACAGCATCCAAATTCCAGAATCCACATTTTTTGGATCAAGCATATCTATGGAAAGAAAGGCATTAACACGTGCACACACCCTGCTAGAGTTCAGGTTTGTGGTAAAGGCTGAATTCTTCTCCTCCACACAGAACAAGCTCCACAAGATGCTGTTAGAAATAAGACCCCAAAAAATCCCCACTGGAGTGAACATTCTGCAATAAGTGAACACCTCCAGTGGGTCCCAGTCTACCCTTTGTGCAGCTGAGAGGTAATTCCTAACCCATGAAGGCACAGGCAAGAATTCTCACTCAATTTCATTACTGAGAACAAGGAACAATTCCACAAGACTTGGCAAATGGCTTCCAGATTGTGGCACAGTGGGACCAAGATGAGAGCCTGACCTTGCACACTTGTGCACCGGGAGGCTGTGGGACAAACTGGGTGAAATCCCGGCTGTGATGAAGTCAGTGGCAAAATTCCCACTGACTTCAGGCAGGTCTGGGATTTCACTCCTATTTTTGAATGTCAGGGCAGCAACTGAGTACCAGATCTCATTCCAGCCTCCCAAGTCTGAGTGGAGCCACTTGTCAAGGTTCAGTGACCACTCCAGAGCACCAATCCATTCCCCAGCAGGCTCACAAGATGCTGGTGAGCCCGGGGGAGGTGAGCAGGTTGGAGCACTCTCCATAAATGTGTCACCCAAAATGGAGCAGACAGAGAAATCTGATAACTTAGAACAATTCTTGTGTTACTCTGCTTGGTGGGGAGCAGCAGGGACACTGCTGAAGGCTATTGAAAACAAAAAACAAAAATACTTCATCACAGCTTTTAGCTGGGGGACTCATTGTCCTGTGTGAAGTCTCTTTTGACAGCACAATGGCATCTGAAGAGAACAGACAGAAGAGATGCTCAGCACAAAGATATACTGAAGGGAATAACAAAGGGAAATTAAACCCAGGCAATCAACCCATCCACAGATTGTTACAGAACAATCCCATGGTACTGTATTTGCAAGAATCCAAAGACTGGGAAAGTGCTGAAGTCAGTTCATAATCCTCTGGCAAAAACACACAGGTTTATCCACATCCTGCTGAAGTCAATGAGGGTGATTTCAGTGCCACAGTCAGAACACGTAGCTTTAATGTATTGGTTTGCCATTCATTTAAAGCTAAAACGCTTCCTAGGAAGCAAGATTCTCTAAGTCATATTTACTCCTGAAGACATGTTGGCAAACATCTGCCTAAAACCACTTGTAGGTGACAGTTGCTCTCCAGGAAAAGCTGCTAATGGATCTGCTAGAGAGCAGCAGATGGAAAACTCAGAGTTTGGGTTTGCTGACATGATACAGGAGAAAATTAAACCAAGAGTATAATTTTCTCCCAGTCAAGCCAGTTCAGCAGCTGACCATGTCACCTACGGAATAAATACTTTTGTATTTATGATCCTATTCTAGAATCTGAAGTGAAAACTTAATGTTTGGTTCAGCTCCAACAGGAAAAGCATTACCAGAGAGTAGATAAAATTCAGCATCTAAACTGCAAACCATACACCTCATAGTTCACATCCCTGGAGTGAAGAATATTAAACATATCCCCAGCAAGTCTTCCTCATTCCTAAATATGAAAGCTTAACACCTACCAGCTTCTCAGACAAGACAATAGCAAGACTGATGAGCCATGACCTGGTCTCTCATTGAAGAATCCAGACTTTGTCTCAAAATAAATTCTTTCCAGATACCAAAAATCACAGCTATTTAAACAGCACCAACTTGGTAACCACAGATGAATCTTCACTACTTGCTGCATACTTGAACAGGGATATGCTGTCTGATTCTGTTTACAAATAATTAAAAGCCCCACCTGTAAAATCTGCCTTGGTGAATTTACATTGCTCAAATGGTTTTCTCTAAACCCAACTTCTTTTGTAGTGTCAAGGCCTGAAGTTAAAAAAGTTCTGCATGTTTATAGTCAACAATTCCCAAGACCTTATACAATATACAATCACCTTAGTCCAACACACACAGGTAAGAACATGCAGAATCAGAGTTCATCTTGCAAGGTGGGAGATGTTGGAATGCTAATGGATATGACCAGAAAAGACATTCCAGCGTGTTAAAATTATTCCTGAAGACTGGAATTATCCTGTGCTCCCCAAAATTACAAGTAGTTAACACTGGAGGAAAGGATGGCTGTTAAATTGAACCAGTAACAACCTAGCACTCTCAGACCCAGGAAAAGGAATGGTGAGAAACACATCACAGTTCCCTCCATCCCTGAGGTGGATTCTTTGTAGAATTCTTCATGCTTGTAAGAAGCACCCTGTGTGTGTCAATCTCTCTCCTGAGCTTCTTGCAAAAAAACCCAACAAACAACCCACAAAACCCCAACACAAGTCTCAAACTACACATATCCATCCTGCCCTAACACAGGGATAAAGGCACCCAGCTAAGTGGTAACAGCACAGGAAATGCAGGTGTGTGGTTGGATGCAGCTTCCTCTGCACATTTTGGCTCGGACAAGTCACGACACAAACCTTGTGTGACCACAAGTCCTCCTGGGTGGCAGAGATGGTGCTCATAGTTGCAAAATAATTGTGCACACAGCAACAAAAATATGCACATTTTGGAGTACCAGTTGAAAGAAAAAGATTTCCCTTGTGAAACTTAATTCCCTTTGGGTTAGCTCAGGGTGAGTTCATCAGGAGAAGGGAGGGAGAGGAAAAACACTTGAGGAAGCAACAGTTGAGCTATAATCACAACTGATTTTGTTTTTAAAGAGCAAAACAACCTCCATGTGACTATCCCTAAAAATCACATTTTTTCAGCCTTCCAAAATTAATTTAGGAAGAGAGCTGTAACTCTCTTCCTAAATTAATTAAGTGCTGAGGACACCTGCTGTTATTTTTGTCTAGTGCACAGAAACCCCAATCCCCAGCCCTGTGTGAGCAGGGTGATGCTGCAGAGCAAACACAGGTAAGATGTGACCTTAAGCTTTCAGCACCTGTAGCACCCAGGCACGCAGGGGAGCACCACTGTTTGCGGCTTATCAATGGCGAGATTTAAACAGGATAAAGAATAACTTATCAGTGGTCAAAAATGGAGCTTGTGGCAGAAACAAGAGCAACACCCACCCCCACTATTGCCCACAGAAGACAAATGCTTTCTGGGTAGGGAAATAACTCAGATCTCAGACCTGTGTCCACACAAAATCCATCTGTTTGTGTTATTTGTGCACGTACAGCAAAGCATATTCCTCAGACAAGCAACATATATTTCCTGTATTTAAGACACAGAACTAAGTTTGTTTTGACATACAGGCCTCTCCCAACTCCCTTCCATTTGCTGAGGTAAAGCTTTTTCTAGAGACATCAACAGAGCCAGGCAAACTCCTTTCCACACCACTGATTTGCCACCAAAGCACCCCTTACTCTAAGTTTACACCTGCCAAGGGTGTGTCTCCCCCCTTTGCCCTTCCCAGCACAAGGGCTGGTGGCACCCCCTCTCCAGCACTGTACCTCCAGCCCCAGGATCTGCTCCACACTCTGGTGCCAGCACAGGACAGGTTTCCAGGCCCTCTCCAGGAGCAAAGAGGAGAAATGGCTGCGGGAACTGCTGCAGGTGGGCTGGGAGGGCACAGCCTCCCAGCATTCCCTGCTCTGGGCCAATTAATCGCCTTAATGTGGATCACCTGGAGCAGTTAATGAGGGACAAGCCTTGGCTGCTGACTTCTCCACTGCTCTGAGATCAGCTGCTGAATTACCCCCAAATCTGGGAGTTGGGGCATTTGCTCTGCTGGGCTGAACTCTGGTCATTTGTCCTAAAGGCACAGCAACACAACTGGTGGCCAAAGCTTTTCCTTCAGCCTGTTTAGTGTGCAGGTGGGTGCCCTGGACCCGTGGTTGGGGGGTGGGTGGCTCTTTTCATAGTGTGTGCAGGTGTTTCTCATGAGATCAGAAAGGAGCCAGGGCACCACAGACCTGCCTCCCTCCCTGTGTGCTTTCCTAGGCATCCACCTGGATTTGGGCTTTGTCCTTCATGTCTTAGATGAACTCCCTTGTGAAATGCTGTTTTCATACAAATAAAAAAGTGAAAGCTTTCTAAAATGACTTCCCAGTAAAGTACCAAAACATTAAAATAACAGAATTGGATAGAAGCGCTAATTTTCAAAGAAAAAAATGCCATTATGTTCTGTATTTGACCTGAGTTTATACCTTAACCACTTAACAAGTGTCAATTTTAGACCAGTCCACTTGAAAAACACTGATATTTTTTTCCTTCACATTTTTAGAAACAAAACTCCCTTTCCTCCCGTGATAGTTACAGATCAACCTAAACAACATGGAAAAATATGTATATGTTAAAACTGTGGTGTGGCTCCACAACAAAATTCAGCACCTCCTGCTGAGCTCCAGGAATCTTGTAAGATGTTATTGTGCACCCACTGACCTGTCAAAATACAAAATGCCCTCAGAACCTCTAACACTGACTATCTGTGCAGTAGATCACTGCACATCAGTATTTCTGGATATACTTTATCTGTCCATTTTCCCCTTGTTTGAAGCAGAGAGTAAGCAAAAGGAGATGGTGCAGGCAGATGCTAACATGCCCTGAACTAGGCTGAAAGTTTTTGGACAGTAAAATACTCTTTATTTATAGTGTAGTGCTTCTTTCTCAGTTCAGGCATAGTTCAGTCCCAGTCATATAAATAATACTCTGACTATTATAATAGAAAAAAACCCAGTGTATAGACCTACTTATTACACCAACCAGATAAGCCCTTTAAGGCCAGGGTAATTTATGGACTACGCTGGAACGTTTATGGGCTAATTAGGCAGAGCTGCAATGATAATGAATTTTATGGACACTGAAAAAACCCTGCAGATGAGCAGCCTGGCAAAGCACAGAATGTCACACAACTTTGAAGACCATTCATCCAGCACTACTAAAATATGGCTGTGTGAGAGCCGGGGCTGTGCCAGCAGCCAAAGCAGAGCTGTAAACAACTCCTGCCCCCCAGACAGATGGGAGCTTGGAGCTCCTGCAGCCCATCCTCAGCCACTGGGATTGCCTGGTACATATCAGACATGAAAATATTACATTTCTTTGGATAACAAATAGTTGCAACCAAAGCACAAAGGCACCAGCCCAGCAAAGCAAGATCGATGCGTTCCTAATTTTCACATCTTTCAGGAGCAAACTAGATCCTTCCTGAGATTAAAACCCACTACTTCAACCCTGATTTTTGGAGACTGAAATTAGTCAAGAAAGGTAGCCTTGTTCTCTCAGCAGTGACGGTTTTGTCTGGCTCTGGAAAGGAAAGAAGTCCAGAAAAACTGGTGGATTTTCAGGGACAACCTTCTCCAAACTCAGGAACTGTCCATACCAAAAAACTGAAAAACAATGTCAGCAGGAGTCTGCATGGAGGAACACAGAGCTCCTGACAAAACTGAGCCATAAAAAGGAAGCATGCAAGACGTTCATGTAATTCCAGGTGACCAGGAATACAGTGGGTGACCAGACACTGGAGCAGGTTGATCAGAGAGGTTATGGAGTCTCCACTCATGCAGGTATTGAAACCCTGAGAGGCCCTGGGAAACTGCTCTAACTGTCCCTGCTCACAGGAGGGGGGGACAGGATGGTGTCCAGGATTGTGCCACTGGTGCTCAGAGGGTGCTGAGCACCCTCCTGGTGTGCCAAACACACCTCAATCAGAGCAGCTGGGGAGGTGTCTCCACCCCCTTCAAGCCCAGAGCCTTCTCAGAAGGGTCAGCGTTCATGGCTTGTTTTCTCCCAGCTGCAGACAGACACAGGTGGGAATGCCCTGCCCTTTGCACAACCATCCCATGGTCAGAGCTCTCAGCTGCATGTGGGGAGCTCTCCCAGGAGTGTTCATGTATTTTGCAATAAACAACCTTGGCATTAAACAAACCAAACCAAAATGAAACCCAAGCAAAATAATCTTAGGGATTGGGATGAGAAGCCAGGAACCCTACCTGCCAGCTGGATGCCCTGAGTGCTGTTACAGACCTTTTCTTCCCAAGGCATTCTCCTCCTTGGAGCTCTGAATTCCCAGTCTGAGCTGAACAGAGGCTCTTGATTGTGCCAGCCAAGCCTGTCACCCCAAGGCCATGCAATGCCATCAGCAGAAACAACCACATCTTAAAAACTCATCTAAAAGACTCTGCAATATGTATGTCAGCTTTCCTGTTATTTTTTTTCTGATTCTGTTTGCCTGATTTGCCTTATAGCACATCTCAGCATGAAAGCAAACACCTCAGAGATCCCCAATCCCCTCACTGCTGCTCCTAGTTGTTATCTCAGGGCAGAAGGTCTGGCTTTGCAGCCACACACTGCATGTCACACCTCAGTGTATTGATTTAGCAACAGCTTCCTCTGATTTGTGGCTGCAGCTGACATTAGAAGTGGCTCTTGTACAAAACAAATGTGATAAAATGTGGCATGGTCAGTAGAAATTAATTTAAAGCAACTAAACCTGCCCTGTGCATAGTCCTGTGCTTCTAAGTCAAGCACACTCTGGGTTTTACAGGTATTTTAGGCAGGGCTCAGCTCTGTGCTGCCCAGTATTTCAGGAGGTGTTCTTAAAGGTGTCTGACACACTACAATTGTAAATTGAAGGTAAATATGATTTTTAAAAGCTCCTCAAATAATACTTTTTGTTACTCTCAGTAGGAGTTAGTATACATCAATACAGACCTGGGAGTGTTTCCTCCAACTGAATGGGGAGACTTCAATCCTGAAATGAACTGGCTTAAAAAGCTCAAAGACTTGGTGCTGGGAAGGATCTCAGGTGCCTTTTGGAAATCTTCCTCTGCCCAGTGAGGAAAGGTGGCCTTCAGCTTTAGCAGCACTGAGCAGGGAATGCCCAAATATGTGACTTAGGAACTTGGGAGAAAACACTCACTTTGACCTAAAATCTGGGCTCTTAGGGACAGGAACTTTGGGCCTGCTCATTTCAGTGCCTGCTGATACAGCTAATTAGAGATAGGAAAATCAGATGGGAGCCACCTCCCCCAGCACAGACCTCTGCAGCTGAACTGACCTGACTTCATGGCCAACTAAAAATGCTTCTTTTAGAGGCTGTGATTTTTGTCCCACTTCAGGGCAGGCTCTGGGATCAGAGCCCATTTCTCTGCCCCAGGAGCACCAGGGACACCACTGGTTCCCATGTGGCTCTGAGCATCAGCCTCTGCAGGTGGATAAATTTAGGTGAGACAAATCCTCTCCCCCCTGAAGGGATATCATATTCCATTGAAATCTGCAGCCACCCGCATGCTTTGGATATCCCTCCAGTTTCTGCTATTGATTTATATATTCATTAATACACATTAATTCATATACAGATTAGAATATGACCTTTTGTCTTCATATGCATCTGCTTGGGGTTTGGTTTACTGGGGCACCAAACAGCATCACAATTTCTCATGGGAATACCTGAACAACTTGTAAATTCACATATATGTGAGTGTATTAGAACAGAATTCAACGAAAAACAGAAGTCCAGTGAAACACACTGACAGTCAAAACACATTCTTGGAGATTCTCTATTTCCTTTAGGTTTCTGAAACACTGAACACACAAATGGTTTTGACATCACTGCTAGGACCTTTCAGGCTTTCCCCTCTTTTACTTTTTCCCCTACTTGAAAATGGAGAGACATTGGAAGTATTCTGATGTGTTTTGATCACGTTTCACATCTCATCCTGTTTTCCAGTCAAAAAAAGTGGGAAAACAGGAAAAAAATTAAATGAAAAATAGGAGGCTGGAATTGCAGCTAAACCACGGCAATGCAACAACTGAATAAGGAAGCAAAAATTTGGTTTGCAGAAACCAAAACATATAAATCTTTCAGTCTAGTACTTCATTCTGATTTAGGAAAAAAAAAAGCATTTTCCCATATTTCCTTCTCCGTCTGACTCGAGATGAAAACTTGTGGCGTATTAATCCCTTCCTAAATTAGATATGCCCTCTGAAAAGTATGGAATTGTGGGCTACAAATGGCCTAGCATTAATTGCAGTAATTTCCCTATGGCTAAAATGGATCTTGCAGGACCATTTATTCCTTCAAATTCTCTTCATCCTTTCTTTAAATAGCAAAAGTGTGAATGTCACCTGACATTTCTGTTCCTTTGGGGAGCAGTTGCACCCCCTGACCCCTGGCTGTGTCTCCCAGAAGCTGCAGTCATTTTCAGTTAAGGGTAATTGGCAGCAGAATACACTTTGTTCTGTATAGTGTTAAAAATGGGGGACTTTGTTTTGCCAACCTTCCTGAACTTCCTTTCAGTTCAACGAAGGAGTGCAACATTTGTATAAGAAAGAAATATTGTCTTCAATGGGAAATGTATTCCATGTGTGTTATAATTTATATTATGACAGACCTTTCTTAACATACAATATTGTTATTCACCGGGTGGAAAGAAACTTTATCAACTTCTTTCTTTCTTTTGGAAAAAAATGAGCTCTTTGAGGTGACTATAATTTTTATTTGCGGAAATATGTGATAAATTTGAATAATAAATTTATATTAAACCTCCCATTTGTATTCGATTTCCTTCATAAATCTGGGTAAGATGTCAGCTGAGCTGTTCATGTATAAAATATTAGAACAAACATTGCCTGTCTAATTGAAAAATCTGTCTTCATCAAGGACCTGGAGCTGAGCTTAAGAATGAAAGATGGAGGCTTTATTTAATGCAGCTCTGCCCCGACTGTCATGAATGCTGTCTTTTTCCTCCCCTTCACCACCTCAACAGGAACAGCAAAGCTCTATTCCCCAACTGGTCTTAAAGGCAGAAATACAAAGCTATGCAGAGAAAGGAATGGTCGCTGGTGTCTGTGGAGTGCTTTAAGGGACTTATGTTGGCAAGCGTTAATCCTCCTGCACTTAGAGGATGGGAGTTGCAATCCCTACTGGGTTGGCTGGCCCAGGCTCAAAATTTACAGCCAATGTAATAATCTCCCAGGGTCACCCCATGGGGTCACTCCCGTTATCACCAGAGGATGTAACGACAACAGTGGGGAGAGATAAAGGCGAGAGCAAAAAGGGAAATGAAAAAGGAGGCTGGGGAGGGTTTCTCAGACCAAGGAAAGAAAAAAGGAGGAAAGGAAGGGGCAAAAAGAGAGCATATGTGTGTTTTCAGAACCGCTGGGATTTCCCTGGCTGATTTAAAGCTCAGAGAGTGACTGTGAAAACCTGCCAACCCCACCAGCGTGCCCTGATCCAGCCAGGCTTTCACGAGAGCCACTGCAAAGTCAGTCCCTGTTTGAAATGGAGAGAGGGGACTCTGTGGCCCTTGGAGCAGGCGAGGGTGAGAGCTGGAGGGACTGGGAGAGGACAGAGAGGGCAGCATACCAGGGAGCCAGGCTGAAGGGTGGAGGGTGCCTGCTCTACTCACAGGGGCATGGGGCTTGACCCATCTCTGAGCTTCAGAGATGTGCAGCAGGGGTGAGCAAGACCATCTCAGTTTGTTATTCCAGGAAAACAATGCCCAAGTGCCTGGTAATTAACAATTCCAGGGGCTGAAGCTCTTTTAAAGTTCACTTGTAAGGATGTGCATAAGATTTTTCTTTGCTGCCCTCAGGAAGCACTGAGGTGAGTGAATGAGAAACAATGCTGGTTTGTAGAGAGCAGTCACTGAAGGAGACAAACCTCTGCTTTTGTCAAGCTGGATCCTTCCCAGGGCCTCACAAACAGCTCAGGGAGGGTGGAGGCTGCAGTGGTATGGACAGGGAGGAGCTGCATCCAGATGTGGACTTGGCCGGCAGCAGACAGATTTGTGCAACACTTTGAGCTGGATCAGGTCAGAGATACGGCCCTGGCACCTCCTGCAGACGGGAGCAGCTGCTGGGGTTGCTATCCACAGCTCTGGAAACTGTGTTCAGTTTTTATCCCATCACTTTCCCTACCACCTTGATCAAAGCACTCAGCTCCTCCAAACCTTGGATTTCAGGTTTTTTTGCAGATTATATTTAATTGTCTTTCAGCTGTGGCCTTGCTCCCACCACAAAGCTAAGGATCTTTGCACTGGCCTCAGAGCTGCTTTGTTTCCAGCCCTAAGCAAAGGCACAACTTGAGTAACAAGGAGGAATTTGGAATTGAGAAAGGACAAAGAACTGCCAAGGTGGCCTAAGAAGATGTTACTTGCACAAGAAGTAAAATCTCAATGTAAGCCACGGTCATGGGTCTATTCTGATGGACATTATAGGTGGCATAGCATCAATATTAATAAATAATCCTGGGGCCACTGAAAACTTTATCTTCCATCTTTTGGAAGGATATCCTGGACCAAAGGATTGAAGACATTTCTAAAAGTTCAATCTCTACTCTTGACTCTTCAAGCACCTCACCTTTGTAAAGGGAGAAGGTGGGTGAAGAGCACCTATTTTAGCACGTCAAGCTCTCCTTTAACTCAAGGATCTCCCAATGCATACAACTCCTGGTACAGAGAAGTGTGAGTACACCAGAAAGACAGGAAAAGGGAACTGATGACTTCAACCACTGTAAAGAAAACCAGAGACTAACGAATTTGTCAAAAATCTATCAGTCTGTCAAAAGAAAATAAACTACATTTCTGCTGCACTCAGAAATGAAACCAGTATCACCCTCAGCCTTCAAAGTACTGGAGATTCTGTGTCTCTTCTTGGTAGCTGGAAATTCATCCAAGGCTTAAGACAATCTCATTTGTCTCCTGTTGCAGGTTTTTGGCCCTGATAATTTTTCATGTAGGCAGTACTGCTACAGTGGAATTAGATCCCAGCAATGCCTTTCACCTTTCAGGGAGAAACTAGGGAGGGATAGGATGACTTGTGATAGAAATATTTTTTTGTTCAGCCAAAAAGATAAGGAAAAAAATCCCATTAACCACAACACAAGTACTCAGTAAGAACCTAAGAAAACTGGAATGAAAACTGAACAAATCCACAAATTAAAATGTCTCATTTTCTGGTTTTGATGAAACACAGAAACACTCCAAGGAAAGTAGAAACTTTCTGTGATTTGCTTCCTTTGGCAGAAATTAAATAGTTTGTGATAATTTTTATGAACACTGCTTTTACCAGCCTTTGCTCTCACCATCCCTTTATTAAAATCTAGGGAAGCCTCTTATTAAAAGAAATGTAAAAGAATAAGCTGAAAGCAAATCACCTCTCTATTTGCATTAAGTGATAGTGGAGATGTAGAGGAGGTGGCTTCCAACCAAAGTCCAAGGAAGACCCTGCCATGTCACTGGGGACAACATTCAGGTGGCAGCAGGGAGCTCAGTCACAGAACTTCCTGCAGTGCTACACATCAGGAGTATGAGCTTTTAACTAACTTTCAAGAGTACCATAACAGACTGGGAGCAGATGCCAGAAATGGCTACTGACTGGGCTAGAAATGGCAACCAACATCCTGCCTCCGTGCTAAGATGATCCAAACCTAAGGGTTCAGCATAGCACTGCTGCTCTTACACCTCAACAAGTGGGTTTGTTCTCAGGTCTCACAACTACCAACACACACTTTATGAATACACACTTCCAGAGGTAACAAGAGGAAGGCAAGTGGTTAATGCTGGCTCTGGAGATTCCTGACTCTGCGAGATCCAGTGGCTGATGGGAGCAGGGTTCAGCCTTCGCAGTTTCCATCCGATACTGTAATTTATGGAATGACCTGTCTATTAACCCTGCCCCACTCTCGCTGCACCGGCAGCAATTCAGGTGGAGCTCAATAACCTCTGTCATTGTCCTGGCCTGCCATGAGGTTTCTCAGCTCAATGCCACACTTGAATGACACTCTGTCATTATGCTATATTTAGGTAATGAAAGGTGTAATTAGCTTTGTTCTGCTGCAAGCTGATCTGACCCTGTATGCATTATAAAAGGTAATAAAATAGGTGCCCAGATATAAAACCCTGAATAAGCATATTATTCGGTGTAATTTCACGAGCCAAAAACTGATGAAAGAACTGGGGTGAGGGAGCCTCAGCTGCTGCAGTGCCCAACCAGGCTCGCCGTGAGAAGCCACGCAGAAAGCGCAGCCAAGGGATGTCGAGGCATCAACAGGGCCAATATTGAACCAGTCCCCCGCTGGTGCAGCTTTTCTATAATTGATGGCATTTTGCAATGATTGCTTTCCTATTACAGCACTGTATCTTATCTCCCCATTGTGAGGGGAACAGCTTTATGTTATTGTCAGCAGCCCTCCAGAGCCAGCATTATCCCGGGCCCATGGCCTTTGTGGGGCTGTCGGCTTGTCACTAATTGTCCTGCCTGACCTTTGTCTGGGACTTTGGCCATCTGCTTTATCGTACCCCATCAGCCTGTGGGAGGAATGAATGGAACTGATAATATAAAAGTCCTGGCAGGAGAGATACTGGGCTAAAAGCTGTGGATGCCAAGTGAGTCAGTCCTTGGGACACCACACATTTTCTTAGCATGAGTAATTCCAGTGGGGGAAAGGAGTTTTGTGGTATTTGCAAAAAAATGCTGGCATGTTTGACAGGGGTGCTATCCACACCTTGCTGATTTACCAGGTGAGTGTCACCTCAGCTTTGGACTGGGCCTTAGCTTTTCAGACAATATCCTGAACACTTTGCTTTTTTCCAAGACAATGGAAAATCATGCAATGGCTCATACTCTCCCATATCCAGGCCATGATCTTGGAGATGAGATACTCCTCCGTCTCCCCTTGATTCCAGCTGCAGCAGAACCAAGGCTCCACAGTGAAATAAGCCAGTGCAAAAATCCCTCTTCTGCTATACCAGAGGCTGACCTGGTATCTATCGGCGGTCGGGAACCACTGAGAGGCTTGAGCAAGGACAGGGAGCCAAGAAAATGTGGGCACCTGTCACCCTGGTTTTGAGGATTTTTCTGAGCCTTCTGATTTGTGTTTCATATTGGAGTCAGAATTTCTACTTTCCCACACTTGTACTATAAACAATAGCTTTGTTTTCCTAACTGTCCTTTGTTTACATATTTTTAGGTAGGTGGAGAAAGTTCATTGACAGTTGTCTTGACCAATATGGTTTGGGAGGTGGGATTTCATCCTCCAATCCACAGGCACCTTTGGAAATGTATAAAATTGAGTTTTGTAAATAAACTAGCCCTTTTTTCTGCTTGCTCCCCAAGGTGCCCTTGTGAGGTTCTTTTGTGTCATGTTGCAGCTGGCACCTGAGCTACCAACTCCTGGCAGGGAGGCTGGTACTGCCCATCCATGGAGCTCTGGGACTTTACATGTGCCTCACACATGTTTGGAAGGGAATACAGCATTTGGGTGTGTGGATTCACCCTCTCATGCCCATGTCACCCATTGCTCTCTCAGATGTGGCTGCTCCTGAGTGTCCCACAGACCATTTCCCACACGTGGTGGGTGGCTGGGAGTGCCTGGCCCAGCGTACACACAAAACACACCTTGGAGGAGCTGACTCCAGGGTGCTGGACAACATTTTCATGTAGTGGACATGATCAAAAGGCTGCTGGAGTCATGGGAAAGGTGCATCCCTCCCATGGACTCCAGTGGGCTTTAAAGCAGGGCCTGTGATCAGCAGCCTATGAAGCTTCCTCAGGAAAGCCTCCCACAATAAAGATGTTTCACCTGATGCAGATGCTTGTAAAACATTTCTCAAGCAATTAAAAACAGGTAATGCTGAAATTGCGTGGGAATAGACAGAGGGAAATGGTTCTGTTTGCTCTTTGCTAATGACCAGGACTATGGGTGTTTGCTCCCTGCTGGGAAGAAGGAGTTTCTCAGACGTATTCCCCAGGTAAGGCAGGAGCTGATGGTGAATATGAGCAAATACCAAAGGCAAATATTCCAGTTACTGCCCTCTGGTCTGGCTGGGACCACCAGGTGACTTGTGCACACCTATCCCTCCATCCCACTTTACCATCACTTGCTCTTCTTTCCCTCTGCTGGGTCTCTAACACCTAATTTGTTTGCCTTGCATGATGGAATAAATGTTTTCAGTAGCTTGAATGTAGTTATCATCTAAAAGAAAGGCACTGACTCTCAAAGAAGACTTTAGACCAGCACTAAAAATCTCCTACAGCAACAATGATAAGAGAGACACTAAAAAGAGCCCTTGAAAATTGACCGTATTTGCTTCTTTTTAATTTTTTTGCTTGTGTGTGGTATCTAATCAACTCTTCCAATTGCATTATTTCCCAATAGCACATTGTCTTAATCAGAAAAAATTGAGTTTTCCTACCCTCATATCCACTCCCCATATTCTAGGATATAGGAAAAATCCACAAAGCAGCTAGGAGTATGAAGGCAGGTGTGGGGACACCAACTCAAATCCACCCTGGCCACCAGAGATTTCACCCAGGAATTTCAAGGCAGAAAGTCCTGTGCTTCTTGTGAGGTCACAACAGATTTCCCAACAATCCTCTTGGATCTCACATCTTCTGAATTAGTGCATCTGGAGCTTGTCTATCAAGCCAAATCCACACACCAGCTACAAGCAGCCATACAGCTGATTTTTCCCCCTTTTTTTCCCCACAAGGAGCCAGACAAAGCCACAGCAAGATCCTCCATGTCTGCAAGCCCCAACCTGCCACGGGCCCAGCTGGACACAGCCTCGAAGCAAACCACAGCAAACACCTCCCCAGATCCACAGCGGGACAAGGCAGCCGCCCACACTTTCACTCAGGAATGCCTCTGGTCTCAGGAGATGATGGATATTTTCTCCTGATGCTCCCCATGGAAAAACAAACACACACACACACACCTTCTGACAGCCCCGTAACCTGGCTACTACTGGGGGGCGGGAAGCCGCACCCTGCCAGTAGAAAATTACTCCTGTGTTCAGGCAGGCACAGAGAGCACCAGGTACCCTGCTCTGCCACAAACTTCCTCCTCAGCCTTGGGAAAATCACTTAACTGCCACAATTTGGATATTAATGGGCGTGAGATGCATGAATATTTTTCCACTTGCTCTTGGTAAAGTTGGCGTAATGGCTGGGCTCTACCTCACGGGAGGGTGGTGAGAAAAAACCAATAAAGGTGGTAAGACAGTCACGGCCTGCTGGGATGGGGGCCACACACATTCCTGACATAGATTTCCTTGGGGTCAAGTTTCTCTCGAGGTGGTATTTCGAAAGCTAAACATGAAGGAGTAATGAATTACTGCTCAGGATAAAGCCAGTCCTCAGCTATTCATAGTTAGGATATGTCTCACAGTGTTTTTTATCAGGGCCAGCTCCTGTGCTTATTAAAAATCTCAGCAATGTCCTGTTCCACTGGCTTTCTCTGGCCTTAGGTGATATTGTTCACTAAATACAATGAAAATGCGACACTTAAAAATAAATGTGTTCTTTCCAAGGAAATCTGGCTCGGAATGCCTGATAAATTCCACCATTCACTCAGCTGCTGGAATTTGAAGAATCCCTCCCCATCCTTCAGCTGGTATTTTCTTAAAAGTAACTATCAGGAATTATCAAACGTGGGGAATTCCCGAAGGCCCTAACATCCCAGCTGGATCAAAGCGTGGCGGCGATAAGATCAGTGAGTGAGTACATCTCCATTCTGTGGAAGGTAGGTGGGCGGAAGGATAAATACAGTAGAGGCCGTGCCAGAAGCTAATGCAGAACAAACACTGAGCTACCCCAGATGCATTTTCATCTGGCTTTGTCTGTGACAGACCATCTTCCCACCTGCGGAGAGAGGAGTGCTTCAGGCGGATTTCAGCTGGCACCAGCTCACTTTTAGCACCTCAGCTCCCTTGCCCGGCCCAGATCCCTCTCCCAAACAGAGCAGGGCACTTCCCGAGGCAGGCAAGAGGGATGAGACTCTGCTTATAGCCTAACACTGGAGAAGTCAGCCTGTGTCTGAACGAGATGCACTGAATGTGGTTTTCCACAGTTCCTGCATGGTTTACATTCCTTTAAGCTTCCCACAAAGCTGAAGTGCCTTTAAAGTCCTTTAAAAGATAGCAGCTCTGTGATGGTTTCTTGCCAAAAGGTAGCCAAAACTTTATGTTTCATCTTAAATCAAGAGAGCTTTAGCAATTCCACATTTCTGTGGCAGATGTTGAAACCTGTCATGAAAAAGTGCTTTTGGAACACAAGACTCCTGCTTCCCAATCAAGGCTGTTTGGGCAAACCTTGCAAATATAAATAGATGCATATTCATATTTATACATTCATCTCAATTACAGGCAATACCTGCGGATGGAGGAGCTGGCACTGCCTGTTTAGTTTTCTCTTTTACTTTGAGTTTTCCATAATGTGGACCAGGGAAAATAAAAAATAATGAATTCTGCACCCTCCCTGGGTTTCCCTCTGTCAGACCCCCCTCCCACCCACAAGGCTCACTGCTACTGTCTGCACACAGCACAGACCTGCAGAGCCTATTCCTCTCCTCTAAGGTATTTAACAGATGCTCAGAAGACACGTTTTTACCAATCTGAGTTATAAGAGAATCAAAATGAAGTAGAAATCCTAACAGCATAAGTGGAAATATTACAGCATAAGAGCAGGTGCTGCTTTGGCAACAGATGCTGATATCACAGGGTGTTTGGAGAGAAGATGCTGCACATTCTCACCAATTCCATGGCATTTCTCTTTCTACCTTATAAATATTTTTATATGGCCATTGGCTGGCAGTTGCCAGGTAGGAATTAAATCACACTCGGCATTATTTTCATTTTACTTCCCTAACTTGCTGTAACAGTTGTGAGCTTGGCTGTTGTAGAATGGAAATGTCAGGGGAAGCATTTTTTTATTAGTGGCTTCTGGAGGAAATGTGCCAATAACTGTGCTACCATTATTTGCTTCACCAGTCTGAAGTCACGTGAAGTGAGAGAGCCGAGGTCAGGACCAGGGATTGCTGACACCACCATCTGCTGGGAATGGAAATCTGTGTTAGGACTTTGCCTATTTTAGTTTTTATAGTTATTTTACTACTCATTTTAATGCCAGAGTTTCCATTTTTCACATCCTGATTGCTTTCAGGTGCATTGGTTCATATAATACTAGCAGAGGATGCATTTTAAAAATGTTTTTCCAAGGACCTGAAAAAGAAATTCTTCGGATTTCCCTGCCCTGTGGGGTCACTTACAGTGTAGGCTCTGTTAGTGCTGCTGTTTGGTTGCTAATGTGACGAACTAATGTTTTTTTAAAATGGGTTCGGTGCTTCACAGGCAGCACACACATCACCTCATAAATGTGACATGCAAAGAGAAAAATAGCAGCACATAACAATATTATCCCACTGAAAGTTTGGGTGAAAATGCATTCAAAAGCCTCTCTGATGGCAAAAGCATTCTGTTAGTTTTTGAGTTTCCAGTTTGTACAGAAAACAAGGTGGCACTCCCTGTGCTCAAAGACAAATGTCATTTTTTCAAGCTCTTTTATCTTCTGCAAAAGGCTTTTTGAGGAGGAATGTGTGAGGAAGTGCCAATGATAGACAGGTAACTATTGAAGATGACAGAAGCAGGATGTGGTACTATGAAGTGTTTCAAAGACCCAACCAGCAAAACTGACTCTCACTGCTTTCAGCAAGATTTGCAAGTGTGTAGTAAAGTTAAGCATATACTCAAACAGTAGTAGGTTGAATAAGGATGGACTTATGCACATATTCAAGCTCTTTGATGAAGTTTCTTATTAGTGGGTTTCATTTTATACAACTGAAAGTGCCTGAGTGAGTTGCTGGGATGTTAATAGAGAGTGTCTTCGCTGACCAAGCTCAGACAGTGGGTGGAAAAAGTTGTGGAATGGTATTAAAGAGCATTCCAGAGCAAAATTAGCTCTGCTTCACATTATATATATTTCAAAACAGGGGCAAACTGTTAATAACAAGATGAGACATCAAGGCATGCATCAAGGATAACGAGTTAATCATTAAATTATTCCTGTCTGTTTACATTGTCAGACAAAGTAGCAGTCAAAACATTCAGAACGTTGCCTCAGCGCTAGAAAATCCACAGGGAAAATACCTTTTCGGCACTTAAAATAACAATTTTCGAGCTACTGAGTCATCAAAATTAGTTCTGCACTGTTAAACTTTAAAGGAATTCTGCAGATAAAGGAGTCCATGAAGTGACTCTGAGTCAATTGTGCGATGAAAACGATTTATGCTGGAAAACAAAAAGCCCCCCTCACTATTACTTTTGGTATTTTCTCATCTTCACCAACATCAAGCACTGTTGTTTCTGTGCTCGACTAAAGGTATTTAACAGACTAACACGGTGAGAGTGATCTGCTTAACAACCACACTGATTTATGCAGAAGATTAGAGCTGCCTCCCCATCCCCAGTACAATACCACTCTGGAGAGGGCAATGCTTTTCCTTCCCTCACTGGGATCAGTGAAATCTCATTCCGTGCCACAGGCTCCTCAGAAATGCTTGGACATGATGGGGAAGGGGTTGACTTTCTTAAGATTCACCTACTCATCTCAAAGACTGACACCACTGACAAGGCGCCAACCCTTCAGCTCTCTGTGGGTTAGCAGCTCTGCTTCAGAATTCCCAAAGGGAATGTTTAAGGGCACTGCAGAATAGGTCTGGACAGCTGTGATTCCTCCCAATGTGACTGTTATGGAGTTATGGAAAATGGGAAGATGCATATGAAAAGGAAGATACAGATCTAGAGTAATTTTCTGTGTTTATTTACAGAACGTCTGTACATAACTCCTACGGACTTACTCCCATTTTAGGCAAACATACTGTCCTCAGCCTGAAGATCTAAAATGTTTGGAGAAAACGATGAATTATTTTGATGCTAAATGTTCTCAGTCATTTCTTCAGTGAGACATTCTTTTAATGTGTCCCCTAATATAGTCTCACTTGTTTGCTGCTTCACTCTAATGATGTGTAGTGGGCACTACTGTCAGTCTCGATCTGGTTCCTGGTCACTGCTGGCCGCAAGCCATGAGTTGATCTCCAACCCTCTCCTTGTCCCACCATCCTGGAGAGCCAAGTGTCCCACTGCAACACCACGGGCTAAAAACACACCCAAACACAGCCTCCTTTCTTGGGAAACAATTTGGGACAGAACTACAATCTCTGTGGCAGAGATCCCCAGCCATTCCCATTCCTGTAGGTGGGATCATTTGGAACCACGGCTACCCAGTTACAGCTGAGCTCCCCATCCCCTTGGCAGCCCCATGGGTGGTCAGCACGGAGCCGGCAACACAAGCGTGTCCCACGGCCGTTCCCCGGAGGCTTTTCCCCGCCCGGATGCCTGGATCTGTGCCCCGGGGCCGTGCCGCTGCACGCAGGGTGGTGGCTCCCCTGGCCCCGCTGCAGAACGCGGAGGAGATAACCCGGCCGGCAGCCCCGGGCGGCCGCACAGGTACGGAGCCCTCAGCCTGCAGTTTTTCAAGCAGCTTTGTGATTATCAGCAATTACCTGACTGGGTCGGGTATTTCCACTACTGCCTCTCTCTTGTTTGGTCACAAGACAGTTAATTAGAGAGATGAAGAGGGTTTCATTATATCCTCATTGCTGCCTTTCAAGGGGGAAGAATTGCAGAAATGCAGCAAGCCCAATTTCCTCGGAGTCAAAGATTAATTTGAAAGCTGTCCAGTGAAAGTATATTTTTGTTGAAGCTATAACACACTTGCAGCTACTGGCATAGTGGAGGCTGTAAAATATCTATCAGATATAACAAATGAAATTTCAATGTTTTAAAAAATATTCTGAGGAGGATACAGTCCTGTTGATACTACCTTCTTTAGCGAACTTTTCATGATTATTATTTCCTCATCAAAAACATTTGCTACACTGATTGGTATGCTCAGTTCTTGGGTATTTCCACTCACTAGTGGTGTTTGTTGTTTTATTTGAGAAAAGTGAGATTTTTGCATTGGGATGAAGAGTGATCTTTAGCTTTCTCAAAGTCATGCAGGTCAATATATTCCCAGTGGGAAACAATTCGACCATTACTTTGGGCAACAAACATAATGTGTGAAAAAATGAATGGGAAACAACTAGAATTGTACAAATGTTTAGCAGGGCTTGAAAATATTTTATAAGCACATTTTTGCTTCATAGAAAGAGAAAACAAACACTGAAAGCTACCAGTTTTTAGACTTATTTTCTACTAAAGGTTAGTTTGAGCAGCTCTAAAACTGTCACAGAACAGGACTTTAAACAAGATGAGGAAGATAATTCCTGACCTTTGAAAATCACGAACATTTGCTCAAGTAAAGAATGATTCATGATGATTGCATGAATCCATGGAGGGGACTTGGTTTGCAGCAACCTCCACTGCGAGCATTTCAGTGAGCCCCCCTGGTGAGCAAATTCCCGTGACATTGTGCCACAGCTCACAACATTCCACAGAGCACAGGGCATGCCATGGCCCAGGGGAAGAGCTCTGGGCTATGGACTACATTTTGGTTTGAAACCTTATTAATCCTCAGTGTCCAGGAACTGACTGCCATGGAAGCACATTGCTGAGGTCCAGACAGGAGGGTAAAGAATGGCATTTCATGCCACTAATACACTTCTGCAGCCCTTTAACATTACCAGAACAGTGTAAGCAACTGAGTGAACTTTGCAATCCAAAGGCAACAAGAGGCCCTAGAAATTTCAGTTTGATTTGATATTCACATCGTATTGAAAGCTCTCATAAGGGTGTGGGAAGCAACTTCATGGCCACAATAAACACAGAGGAATGGGACACAGAAGACAGATATGGTACCAAGCACACAAATCAGCAATTCCCAGTCCACTTTCTTTTTTGGACCAATATATTCCTGTTTTTCTTTCTTCAGTGCAGCATCACTGCCACCCTTTCTGTGAAGCCGCAGCTGACAGAGCATTGTTTTAGCAGAAATAATGTGAGTGGTACCACTACTATACTGCCACTGGGCACAATTCCTGGAGAATATCCTCAGATTCACCTGTGCTGAGCCTAATTGCTGCTCATACAGTAATTAAGACTCATATGTTTGACAAACATACCTCCAAGTACTCTTTGCATAACCCCTAATTTCACATTTGTTTTGATGGTGTTTTGAGAGCTTAAGCCTCATTTTCATTCTTATCTGCTAGCTCAGAAGAATGATATTATGTTTTCTACTGGCACATTTGTTACTGGTTTCGTGCAGCTTCATGGCAGTCAAGGCAGGAAACCCCCATGCCAAATGGATCTGGGATCTGACTGGGTCTCATGGGGAGATGACAGGGCTATGCCTGGTTATCCATCTCTGAGACAGAAATGATTTGCTCTGTGCAGTGCCTTCAGGGACACCTTGCTTTATCTCCATCTTTTGCACTGTTATGGGTAACTGATCACAACTTCAATGTTTTGCTTCACAAGAGCACGTATCCTCTCGAGAGATGCTGTAAGATAGAGGTGGATTCCTAGGCTGGTACAAACAAGCAGATGTTCCTTTTGAACATGCACAGGGAAACCAACTGCTCTCATAATCCTACAGGACCTCCAAGAGAGATTGAAGTGTTCATTTCTTTTGCCCCTGCAGCAGTGAGCCCTGCTCACCACTGACTTCTCCACATGGAATCATGGGTGATCAAATCCTGGCCTTTTGCAGTGCAAGGACCTGTTGCATTTTTCACTCAATTGACCCAATTTGGCGTTCCAAGGTGCACAGGAAGCGATGGCACCTTCAGTGGGAATGAAATAGCTGTTTCTGCAGCTCCTTGCTGTTGATGAGATATGACCTGACAAGGCTGAGCTCCAACTTCCGGCTCTGCCGAGAGCCTCCCCAGCCCACCCTGGGGACAGGGACAGGGACAGTGCCCTGCTCTTCTCCCTCCACACCCTGCTCCACACGACCCATGTCCAGTGGCATGGGAATTACATGTTAGAAGTGGAAACACCACTCAAGCTGCCTCCCTGCAGAGGTGATTTATTTGCTTCAAATGTCAGCTGGCCTATTTTTCTCCCCCTCTCTCCCTCCCTCCCTCTCTCCTTCCCCTCCTCCTCCAAGATCCTCACCTAGCAAAGATGATGAAATGCCAAGAAGAAATGTCACTCCAGCAAGTAAGTTTGCTTGGGGGTATAAGTTGCACTTTGATAATGGTATTTGTTCTGTGGGTGGTCAAATTCCCCTCCGCCTCCCCTTTTTGGTCCTAACCATTATCTCACGCAAAGATAAGGTTCATTAGTAGCTCCTCTGAGCTGTGGACACTGCAGAGCTCATGAAGAAGCATGTTCATCAGTGATAGTGCTTATTAGTGATTGCTGCTTTCATGCGCCTTTTAGATTTATTTTGCTGCTTTCTCTAGGTGGGAAGTCCTTAAAAAACTTTCAAAACCAGGCTCATTTTGGGACACATGTATATGTGCAACCCCTGCATACACCTAAGTGTATATGTGTTGTTTATGGGTACAATTAATCTACCTAGTTTGTGCCTGGGCTCACAGTTTCATTAAAATAATAAATTTCTAAACCCGAATTTATCCCAGGCTTGGTCTGAGATTCAGGACTCTCTCTCTCTTGCAGCCTAAGTGACAGCATTATCCTGCTGTTCTGGCAGCAGAAATAGATATTCCTGTTTCTATTGGTTAGGAGGAAGCTTCCTAATTCTATAGCATATGAAGATAACATTAAGAAAATGTAAAAATGTCTGGCATAATTTCTCTTAAAACTGATTCACACCTTAAAACTTAACTCCTAAAAACATTTAGTTGCATTTAGTTGCTTTAGATCAGCATAACATATTTCAGGAGGAAGGGAAAAAAAGAGATCCTGGAATATGTCCTGCATCTAGTGCAAGAGGACTGCACAGTTTTTCATGCACCAGCAGTGTCAAATGCCTGTAACTTCCTAAGTAACAACAATATGAATGAGAAGATGAGTGACAGGAGATAATACAAGCATATAAAATAAGGAGCAGTGCTGGGAAAATAGGCTGGAACTATTTATCCTTTTTTTGTGTGTGTGTGTGTGTGTGTGTGTGGGGGGGTGTGTGTGTGTGTGTAGCATGAACAATAAGCTTACAACCTCAAAGGAATACATTTCTATGGAACAGAAATCTAGGTAGTGCAATTCTTCACCCTATGATTACAATGCCATCATGAATACAGTGAAAAGGATGATAAAACTCTGCATCTGTCTATAGGAAAACAATAAACACAATAGATACAAAGGGTAATATTACAGAAATATAATAGCTACGAATAGTGAGTAAACAAAAGCTTTTGAATGCATAAAAACCTTTGAATTTTCAGGGCATAGAATCTACATTTGACTGCTTTGGGGATGGGTTTTTATGTGCCTATTGCACACTTACCCTCCCAAAAATTGTTTCTCTTGGCTGCTGTCAGAGGCAGCTCCTGACCAATTGCATCCCCAGCTGTGCCACACAACCCCAGATCCCCATGGGCACTGCAAAGAAATTACTGCAATCTCAAGCTGCTGTCAGGTTTCCTCCCTCAAACTGCACTAATAAGCTCATCAATGATAACAAGAAAAAAAAATAATAATGGAAAAGTATTCAAATTTGAAAAATATCCAAATTTTTACTTTTGTTGTTATAGGCTTTGCCACTAGGTTAAAGGACTCACTAATAGTGAGGTAAAATTTTATTCTCAGATTAATTTCATTTAGTCTGCAAGACATAGTGGGCTGCAAGGGCAGACATGAGGACTGAATTTGGCTTTTGAGAGGCTTGAAATACTAACCAGACCCTGGAAACTTCTGTTATCTCAACATCAATTTCCAACCTGATTAGGGAGAAAAGTTTCATTTGGTGTCTGTGCCGATTCCCAACCTATGAGCTCATGCAGCACTGGCACCCGAATTCCATGCCCTTATCCTCTTAGCCTTTGACAGAAGGAATAGGTCCTTGGGACTGGGAGCAGATTCAAGTTTGTATACCCATTTGTTCTTCTAAAAGCAAGATATGTTGTGGTAAACCTTCCATACTTTAGCAAAGCCTCTGAGGATCAGTATATGACTAGTGCATATATGCCTTCACATATGCAAACACAGGCTTGTTTATGATAGGCTTATCTAGCCAGGTTTTACACAGTGATGTTGAAAATAAGGGAATCAAGTGAAAAATGACAGCTGGCAAAACTTTCACCTTGCCCTTTGCCTTTTTGCATGTCAAAAGCTCTTTTTGCTTTACGGTCATGGAAAAGAGTATGAGTAGAGCGAGCATAGGAAAGTCTGCTTGAGTTGTTGCCATCATTGGGAACACTTATCTTGTTCCCTAAAAGAGCAACAGTTCTCTCCCTTCTCCTCTTGTTTTAACATCCAGGAGTGATACTGCCCTATTTTATGCCATAATCCATCTTCGAAAAAGGAAATCTGAGATAATCAGCAATAAAGGTGGCTTATTCTTGCTCTCTGAAAAATATCAGCTTCTCCACATGCAGAAACCTTTTGGAGCAAGCTCACAGAAGAGACATGATGCAAGGTCTTCCAAAACAATGGGACTCTTCCTTCCCTGAAATCCAAGTGAGATGCATTTGTAAATACGCCGGGATGCTCTGCAAAGCCAAGCATCCTGGCCCTTGCCCTCAGGTGTGAAGAAAACAGAGACCTGGCTGACAAATTCATAGCTGATTCATGCCATGCATTATATATATATAAAACCCTTCTCACAGAGGATCACAACAGGGGATGTGAGAGCACAATCCAACCAGAGCTGTCACTGCAATCCAAGCTGCAGATCCTGACACATACTTCTGTCTTGTTAAAGCGCTCTAATGTAAATGCTACAGATTTGGCAGTGGAAAGGCACTGTGGGGCAAGCTCTCATGGAAAAAAAGATAAAATGAGAGAAGATAATGACACTAAACATGAATGCATGCAATTATAAGTCCACAGTGTCTATGTCTTTCAAACACAAGCAGATATGGTTACCTCCTTTATTCCCCACAGTTAAAGGAAGCATTTGTGTCATGCAACTCTTGAAAAAATGAATGAGTTACTTGAGATTTTTTTCAAGCTACTCGGGGGATTTGTTTGCCACAGTGATCACTCAATTGACCAGCATGTGATGGACCTGGGCTGCCTTCCTGCATTCCCAAACCCCTGCTTCAGGCTGGGTGAGCAAGGGGGTTCACAGTGTGTGGATACAAAGCACAGCTTTCCCTGGGTAGCTGTGTTCAAGCAAGGAGGGATTTGCCATTACAGCACACACAGTAAAGCATTTCTACCCTAGGCATGACCTCGGTCATCACTTTTATTTTTACTACGTAGATTTGCAGTGGTGTGGCAAAAGGGGATGGGAGAACAGAGTGGGAATCTCAGTTCAGCAGAACACTGGAGTTCCTCCAGTCCCTCCACACATGATTCCCCATAAGCCACCCAGATCCCCTTCAGGAAATCACATTTGTGCTGTTTTACCACCCAGAAGCTGAAGTAAGCTCTCACAGGTTTAGATGCTGTTAAGTGCTGCCCAGAGAAGTTTCCAGTCTAAGCTACAAGGCCACAGATACCCTTTTATCCTTTGCAGCTATTGCACAAATTGAGATTTTTGAAAGAAAAAGCTGCAGTCACATCGTCAGAGCAAGGACAGAAATTTTTTCTCCAAGTTCCTGCTGTCACAGACTTTCACATTGCCCATTCCACCTCATTTTAGGCAATATGACTGTACTGGAATCCACCTGGTATGCAGGGACTATGAGCTCCTGAGGAACACCCCTCCTACTGCATCCCTTTGGAGAACTGCTTGTGGGACAGTCCAGTCCTCCAGTAAAAAATATCCAAACATGAACAGATCTATGGAAGCCCCTGTAGTGTTAGCTCTGAGCTAGAAATGCCACCTCAGGGTGACAGGCAACCCTTTTCAACCAACCAGTTAGACATGCAGCTGCCGTGTCCTGGAATGTAAAGAAGGGGAGGAAGGGAAAGGAAACGTTAGTCTTCTAACAGTGAAATGTGGTTGCAGTGCAAGGAAGGAGCTCACAGGCTGTGTTTTTGCACAGCACTTTACAGGCTTTGGGGCCAGTTACAAGCTCACTGGTTCATGAACTCCCTCTTGGCCGGGGCCCAGAGCTGACACCAGCTGGGCACTTTTCAGACTTTATAAAGTAAATTACACTCCAGGAGGCTGTCACTCTTTGCACAAATGAGGAAAACCCAAGGTGAAGCCATACCACAAAGTAATGTGTCAGCACAGAGATAGTCACTGAGGTAACCCTGCGGAGCTGCTGCTGCCGCAGCTCCAGCTGCTGGGAGGAGGTGGCACACACTGATGGGACACTCTGGAAGTGCTGGGGGCTGGGCCTACTAAAGGTGTTGCTTTTCCATTTAGCAAGCAGTGCTTGGCTTGAGGAGAACCTCTGGTCCCTACTGTAAAGCAATTTGAGCTGAAAGCTGCTAGTCATACAATGGGTATGGTTATGAGTCAGCAGCTTCAACAGTTTCCTAAGGTTTTTGTTTTTACTTTAATATCAAAAGAACAGCAAGAAATTCAGGTCCTACCCTCAGTTGTTCCCAGAAAGAGGAATAACTCATATTTCTAAGGAGCTGCTAGGTGACAATTTCACCTGGACATGCGAGATCAGCTTTCACCAGCTCCTGTCTTGAAAGGAAGAGTGCTCTTATGGAGAGAGCAGAGGTCAATACTTAGGATATCTGGTCTCAGTCCCATGACAAGAAGGTATGTGACCTTCAGCATGAGTCTCAGCATCCCAGGACTCAGCTCCTCCCTCTCAACTGAAAACTAAAATATGCCTTTACCATTTCACTCTAATACCCTGTGAAAATGCTGTTGCACCCTATTACTCTATAACTCTTAGGGTGAGGTGAAAATTGTGCTCTTGATTGCTGTTTTATGGAATGGGATATTCATTTACTCCTGAGTGGCCAATGCAAAAGGGAAAGTGAGTTCAGTGCAATAAATGTGGTGAGGGACTGAATTTGAGCAGCACTCTTTCCGTGCTTTGTGGGCTGCCTGACCTTCAGCTGAAACCACGACATTTTTCATAGTCCAACCAATACTTTAGGGAAAAAAAAAAGCAAGCAGCAGAAGGTACCAGTTAGATTTGCCAGGTATGAGACAATATAAAAGCAATGAAACTCTGAGGACACAGGAGAGCTTGTTACCATCTCTGCTGGTAGCAGTAAAAATGCCTTGCATTTAGCAGGCAGTGTAACAGCTGTCAGGGTTGGGCAGCCACTGTAACTTACCCTCGGTGCTACAGCGCTGCCACACAGCTCCACATAGGCCACCACTGTTCATTTAGGGCTCTTTCATGTAGACATACTGAAGAGTCTTTCTTTCAGTACAAAAGAAAGATGATGTGTCTGTGATGGTTAACGCTCAGGAGAACCCTGTGAGACAGAGAAGTGGGAATGGGCTGAGAAATCTGCAGGGCTTTGCTGAGTCCTGCAGAGGGATCGGGCTGCAGAGCTGAGCTGGACACCTCCAGTCTCCCGAGACTTTCTGTTCCCTCAGACTTTGCTACATAAACAGCTTTGCTCTGCTATCTGACCAGAAAGGAGGTCCCATTACACAGTTCATTACACATCAGAAGAGCCTCAACACTAGAAAGGACAATCCTATAAAATGGTTTTGTCCAGAAACTGACTTTCAGCTAAATCTGGCATATTTTCATCCAGACATACCTTCCTAGAAAATGGGTCAGCAGCCAGATAGAAAATTTGCCAGTGAGAACAGTGATTTAGTATCATTGATAGAGCTGAAGACTACAGGGAAACTCAGAACAAGCAGGTGAATTGGAAGAAAAAGTTCACTGATGACAAGTGTAGGTAATGCCTCCTACAAAGCAAAATAGAAAATTAGCATTTGGCACACATATTCCTTGCCACTGCCTGTGGCCAGGGAGAACTTAGCATAAAGAGCTGAAAGAAAATTCTCCATACCTGGTACAGCAAGCCAAATAAATAAATAAAGTATTAAGAAGGAGAAGGATGTGACAGAAAACCAGACTGAACATATTCTAGTAATGGGGTCTCTTTAATGTGAGTTAATGGCTGCCCTCAACTGGGTCATTGGTCTGTAGCAAATAACAGCTCTGCACAAAGCCAGCGGGTGTCAGATGTCTCCTTTTTGTGTGGGAAAGGAGAAAGTCATTTATGTAGCGAGGTATCTGGGAACAATAGGAGCCACCGTCCCTGCCAAGGTCTGATCCTGAGACAAATCTTTGGGCAGAGGTGGGATAACCCAGCTGCTAGAGAATGGATGTGAGCACGGCTTGGCAAGGTCTAGGAGGGGGTGTGTGGCAGGGAAAGGAGGAAATGGTGAGCAGAGCACCAGAGATCCCTGTGGCTCAGAAAGGACTGGCAGGACAGACTCCTGCCAGCAACAGGACTCTCCACTGTTTGCTCCTGTTGTGTTTAGGGCTCAGCAGTCATGAGCATTCTTTGCAAATAAACAGGTTGTGTCAAGGTGCATACCTGGCTTGTGTCATCCATTGCTCCTCCTAAAGGAAAACATCCTACAAGGCCTTAAATATTGATTTACCTCTCAGACTAAAGGGAAGCTGTTCACACTATTTGCCAGCATACCCTTATTGCTGAGGAACAGCAGTAATGGGTTAAAAGGAGGGTGTGGAGAAGAAATTAAATGACAAAAAGCAGAGAAGTTTCGGTAGGGAGTTTGAAAAGCGTAGGTGTGTTTCATCTGCAAGTAGGGTGAGTAAGTGGGGATGCAACAGGAGCATTCCTCTAAAGAATGGAAGGGAAGGGGAGCCTCTCATGTACAATTTGCATCCCTTANAAAAACAAAACAAAAACACCTCAGTGAAACTGAGAGAAATGGAAAAAAGGAAAGTAAAAAAATGAGCAATGCCTCCATATACAGCTACCTAAAAAGGCATTGCTATAGAAAGCCACTGTGACCAAATACCTTGAGACCATCAAAACAGGACTCAAGAACTATAAGAATAAAGGCATGCAGATGACCGGCTTGTTTCTAAGCAGACAGAAGTCCCTATATTTCCAGACATAAACAAAACAGTCTGACAGAAATCATACATAATTATCTGTAACTTTTTTTCGTACTATCCTGAAAACACCTGGAACTGATCCACACGTTAAAGAGGGTGCTGGGTAGAAGTACTGGACATTATAGATGATGATGAAGAAAGTATTATCTGGAATAAACTTTTGAACATGCAAACTAGGCTGTGACTTGCATTAGCATAGCAGAATGTCTGTGAACATAGGGAACTTAAGGCACAGGGACAGCATTTCATAGGTATCTGAGCAAATACAGCCAGTCTTCTTGCTCTTATGTACTCTGTTATTACCTCTTGGGGCTGATCCTGAAGAATTCCTGGCTTCCCATGGTGTTTTCATTAGTTCCAAATACAAATAGGATGGATCCCTGAGAGTGATACTTCTTAGCATGAGTGAAAGTGGCAGAACCAGATTCAACACACAGAGAAGAAAATGATTGAGCCATGTTTGACTGCTCAGGACACCTCTTACAGATTGGGGTGTCTTTGATTTTTCTCCCACACCCACACGCCAGGCCTCTGGAATTGGAGAGCTGCTAATTGCACCTAAAAAACAGCAATTCCTGTAAAGGAAGAAACTAAACACACCTTGCTTTTGTGTTCAAGGGAAGAATTAACAGGAAATCAACCGAGTTAACACTTTAAAAAACTTGTTGTTGCCATGATCAAAAGAAATACATCTGTGTACATATCTTTATGTGTAAGAATGGAGCCCCACAGCCCCATGGAAAGTCTGTGCTGCACCAGCTGTTCCAGTCAGGAGGCCTTTTGGGTGCCCTCTTCTTGTCCAGCACAAGAAAGCAGAGAGATCTTGGCATCAGCACATGCAGCTGTGTAAGAGCTAAGAGCTTTGCAGTGACAGACCCACGAGAGCAGGACAGCATCCTTCCTTGTCCTTCTAATCCATGCAGCAGAATGCACTACAAGGAGCACCGATGGCAGCAGGCTGCCTTTGGGTGACACTTCAGTGTGGGGCAAAGTGTGCTCACCCTCACTGCAACCCTCTTGTCCAGCTACCTCAGACAGAGCCAGTCTCTCTCCACAACCCCCAAAACACACGTGAGGATGATGCCCTGGACCTGGAGCGTTGTGTCTCCCTCAGTGCAATGGGCTGGGAGAGGGTCTGCCCCTGGCAGGAGTGACTCCCCAGCAGGACCTGCTCTAAGGTAGGGCTGGCCCACAGAGCAAACTGCCAGCAAAGCCTCGTCCAGCAGGGAACGAATTTAGTCTCTTGTACAGTTGATGAATGAAGAATTTCCTCTTGGGACTAAATTACAGGCCTTGTCAGGGTTGCTCTTTCGTGATCTGTTATTTAGATGTAATTTTCCAACAGGACTGGAACACATAGCCATGAGCTAGAATAGTATTTGCTGTGAACAGCTGCCACACACCGTCCTTCACTTCCCACACCCTTTCCACCCTCCCCAGTACCCCCCCTCCTTCCCTCCCTCCTGACACACATGCAAGACCCACTAGGCACAACTCGCACTGCATCTGTTAGATCCTCATTGAGGTCCTTAATTAAACCACAAGAATGGCATTTGCCCACCTTCCCTGTGCCCCTGTTGTACAAAGAGTCACGTCTTGTTTGAACATGCTTAAAAACAGACAAGAAGGCTTTTTTCAGACTCTGATGATTACAGCCCTGTGTCAATCTTTTCCCCCTTTGGCTTGAAGATAGACTTGTGATCCTCCTTTGGCTTTTTGAACTGCTGGAAGCTGTGTAAACACATAGCGTGTCAGTAAAGCTCTGCTGACCTAATGGCTGCTAAGTGCAAAGCGATTCCCTTCAAACTCCCAGATCTCACCTGTTTTGAGGTCATTAACAATGAAGTCTGAAAGCAAAGGCAGGAACATTCTAGTTGGCCATTATCTAATGAAGAAATGGCTGGGTAGGACTATTTAAAGGAGTTTTCTAACAGCCCAGTAATTGTTTTGGACTTTAATCCCAGGATGCTCTCTCCAGTTAGCAGACTGACTATTTTAATGCAGGGCAGTAAATCTGAGTGCTGAGGGACCATGTTACAATAGACCCTTCTGGAAGTCCCTCTGCTAGACGTGCAGCATAAATCCACAAAGGAATCCAAGACTCAGAACTGTTTTATCCACTTGCACACCATCATGTCTTTCCTCCATGTGCTCAGAAGCAGCAAGCTGTCCAGCCTGCAGAACTGGAAGTCCTGTAGTGAGGAGCTGGGATCCATTTTGTGTAAGGGACGATGACCGAATAGCTTGAAATAATTTTCCAACGTAATGCTGGTGTGGAGCCTAAACAAATCAAGGAGCTGCTGACAGCAAATTATATAGTTTCAGAATAGCATAAAGGAGCTTGGAGGAGAAAAGGGTGAGGGATGAATTTGAACTCATTAACATGCAGGGGTAGACCGAGTCTCTTATTTTACAGCCTTCCTGATGATCCCTGGCACTTTGACACTACCCAAACATAAGTCTCATGTGATCACCTCGGCACCTGCAGGCCCGCCGTGCGTGGGCCCGCACGTCTGGCTCGGGTCACATTCCCGGGCCCGCACGCTGAGCAAAGAGCTCTAAGCACAAAGGCGCTCCTGAGCAGAGACCCCGTGGGGGACCTCGATACTTGCGGGTAGCGGGTGATTGTCCCCTGTGGGAAGTGGGTTTCCATTTGCACCGGGTCCCCCTGAGCCCGGCGGCGCCGCTCCCTCGGGAGCGCGGCGGACAGGCCATAGAAACAGCGCCATCTACTGACAGCGGCGGGCGCGGCCCGAGCGCTCCCGGGAGCGGGACACGCGGGATGCCGGCGCGTCCCACAGCTGCATATTCTGGGAGCAGAAACGTTCTGTAGCGCCTTTACACCCACTCCCGAGCCTCGAAAACACGCGGTGTTGTGGCAACCTCCCTGCCAGAGAGCACTGGAATCCTACTGCAAACCTACTCCTTTCCCTGCACATCAACCTCCCACAAGCAGACTGGTATTTTCTTAGATTTGTCTGTCATTTAAAAATTCTTCCACAGTCCATGTGTTTGGCCTTGTAGAACACTTACCAGACCGAGGTGCAGAGTAAGGTCCTGTTTTCCTAAGCAACTGGACAAACCAAAAGGACAGACCCAAAGGCCATCAGTCTGTGCCGACTGCAGTTGGCTTGTGAACAGGACCCTGTATGAGCAATTTTTATAGACACACAGGTGGGTTTGCTCCATGCTTCTCAATGCATTAAAAAATGAATTATTTCATTTAAGCTACAGTTTAGACTCTTGTGTCATGCCTGACGACAGTGATTTGGTTTGCAGGACACTTTTTGTTTGGTACAGCCTGACGGAAGAGAATTTAGTTCTGGGCCAGCTGTCCCAGTTACATCCATTTGTGCCCATCAGCAGCAAGCTGACCCAGTGTTCCCACTGCCAGAGCTCTGCATGCTCAGTTAAATGATACAGAAGCTTTTAGCAGTGGAAAGCCTGCACAAACAGACTTTTTATTTCAAAAATATTCTAAGAGTAGAAAATTCATTCGAAAGGTTTCTCCCACTATCCACAGCTCCTCATGAGACAGCCCTGCCTTCTCTAAAACCCCCAAAATATTCTCCACCAGTGAAGACCCATGCAGGAAGTCTGCATTTCTACCTCACAAGGTTCCATGGTTTGTGTTTTGTGCATACTCTGCCCTATTTAAAACCAACAGAAGCTCCCAGGGAAGGCTCAGAGAACAGCTTGGCAGGTTTGTGTTGAGCCCTGGCACTCACAAAGCCCCAGTCATGCAGCTAGACTTGTTGTTTGGGAACACCACCTGCCTTTGCACAGTCTCCTCTCCATGAAATTAGTATTTCCAGAATTTCCCTGTTCCCAGGTCCTCAGGAGCACACCTGCTCACTGTGAGGGATGTCTGGTTGCAGTCCTTGAAATGAAATGCTCCAAGAAGCGGATGATGTTGGGTTTTGTAGATGTTGGCTCCTGTTGTGATCTTTGTACACAGGTGCCAAAACAGATGGTGCAGGGCTGCTCACCCTGGGCAGGGGAAGGAGCAGCTACAGACACTGACAATCCCATCCCTGCCTGCTGAGGAAAAGAGGAGCCATTCCATTTTTCATGCAGTTTTTTTTACCACCACCTCCCTCTCTCATCTTACTTTCTCACAGCTCCTCTCCAGTATGAAGTCACTGTGAGGAGACGAGGAATAAACTTGTTGGAAGAACCTCAGCCAGTGCTGGTGGATTGCCATTGCTTCTGCATTTCTTGCTTGTGGCTTGAGGTTTCCAGTATCAGCCTCTGGTGACCACAGCCAGGAGAGTCCTTGCACCCCCTGAGTCTCAAGATCAAAAGAAAATGCAACATAGAATCATGGAATGGGTTGGAAAGATCGCGAAGACCATCTGGATCCAACTCCCCTGCCACGGACAGGGATACCTTCCACTATCCCAGCTTGCTCCANAAAGTGTGAATTTGACAAAGGTGAGAATGTTCTCTGAATCTCTGTGGCACCTCTCCCCACTGCCACCTCGGGATACCTGGGAGAGGAGGAGTCTTGCCAAGTCTCTCTTGGCACAGAGGCACTGAGGGATGCCTGAGCTCAGAGAATAACAGTGAGGAATCACTTGAGCCTTTGCCTCCTCAGCCATGTCCCCACTTCTCAGGGCTCCACTATGAATTTCACAGAGTGGCTGGTGCTTCCCTACATGACCCATAGGATGATCTCCTGCTTTTCCTCACACTCACCTTTTTTTCCTCTGGTCTTAGTGG
>VYXD01009300.1:2122581-2163285 GCA_013397195.1 Hylia prasina | reverse complement strand
GGGGCAGCCACAGTTTCTCTGGGCAATCTGTGCCAGGGCCTCCCCACCCTCACAGGGAAGAATTTCTTCGTAATCTTAACCTGCCTTCTGTGGGTTTGAAGCCACTGGCCCTTATAAGAAGTCCCTCTCCAGCTCTTTTGCAGCCCCTTTAGGCACTGGAAGGCTCACCACTCATCACAATGTCACAAGCAATGCCAGGACTGAAATGTCCAGTAGGTATAATCCCTAAGCCAATTCATNTATGAATTTCACAGAGTGGCTGGTGCTTCCCTACATGACCCATAGGATGATCTCCTGCTTTTCCTCACACTCACCTTTTTTTCCTCTGGTCTTAGTGGGATTTGAAGGTACTTGAGCAACTTGGAAACCAAAAGTCAGTGAAAAACTTGTCCAAAGCCAGGGCTATTTTTGTGCAATTCTACCACTTTTTGGGCAGACTCTGAGCCAACACATGCCTGCTAACAGCCCTGGCAATCCTGCTCCAAGGGCTTGAGAGCAGCTTTGATTCTTTCCATTAATGGTCTCTCCAGAGCTACGCCCTCCAGCTACCACATCTCTTGCAGGCATAAACCCTGACATTGAGCATTTAGCACTGCTTTATTTATGGAAGGGGTTTGTTCTTGCTCTTCCCCCTCTCCCTCAGTTAATAAGTCTCTGGTGATTTTATCTCCACTTTTATCTGCTGCAAACCCCTGGGTCCTTGCTGTATTTCCCCAGCCAGCAGGGCTGCTATCAGTGCCAAATATTTCAAGCTGTCAGGACATTACTGAACTGAAATTCCTTGAAGCCACTGACTGGTAGCCTAAAGGTGAAGCATTTAACTCTATTGCATTGGGGTTAACGACTCTGATGCCCCCTGCATTAGCTTACTACTGGTGGCCAGTGTGGGGACATCACAGAGTCCATCCTGGAGCAGCTCCACCTTCCAGCTCCTGCCCCTCACCATGACTTGCCACCTCACTCCAGATTCCTTAGGATTTTCCTGAAAATGTGATCTGTGTTGCATTTTTTCATACTTCTCAGCTTGTCCCTAGTAGGAGAAGGGGTGGGGTCAAGTCTTTTTTTAGCGTATTTTTCCTTTGGTTTTTAAAGTTTATTTAAACTGACTCACATTTAATTGTCCTAAGGTAAACAGATGAATCACCCAGGGGGGGATACACCTCCAAAGGTCAGGGTTCAAAGCAAGTTTTTTTACTTTCTTTTCCTTGGGCTTAAATAAGGAAAACTGGGTTGGTAGGAAAATAAAACTATTTTATTTGGGAGTTCAGCAGACAGTGACTCAGATTTTTTAGTTTCCTGAACTTTTTACTTTTATATAAGTAAGACCCTTGATAAACAGGTATTAGGCCCACACCTGTCATGGAAAGAGCAGCAGGAGTTCAGTACAGTGTGGTAACAGAAGCTCTCTTGTTCTGCCAGTGGAATTAGCTGCTTGGCTACAGGGAGATTCTTGATAACTCCTAATTTGAGCCCTTCAGACCCAGTGTGCTGCAGGGCCCCTTTTTCTTTCCCTTTTGGAAAGACCATAATCAGCCAATGAGAAAACATAATTAAAAAAAAACAACAACAACAGCAACAAACCAATCCAAAAAACCAGAAGAAAAGAGCCACAAGATAAATTTTGCTTCTGGAAAATGTAGTCCCTTGAAATCCCTTGACAGCTCGCTACTCGAATTTTTCTCTCCTATTAAAACCCATTCCCGGTAAAGGGTTGCTATTTCCGACCCCGCTTGTCTGTGTGGGATGTGTCTCCTGCTCTGTATTGATAGTGTTGGCTGCAGAGCTGCTGGCTGGTGTGAGGTGAGGTTGTCAGAAAACAGACTGCACATTTGTATTTCCCAACATTTTCACTTTGATCTGGTTTTTGGGCTCGGAGCTATCTCAGGTCATGCTAACAGCACCTGTAGCCCTGCACGAAACACCTTGCTCAGCTGAGTTTTTGTGTTGATCCCTTTCCTCCTGTCAGTACAGAGAGAAAAAAGACACCAGAGAAGTGCTTTGGGAACACAAGGCTGTAGAAGTCACAGCAGAGGAAGAGTGATGGAGAAAAGAGATATTTGCAGCTTTCCTTCATTAAGCCAGACAGCTTGAGGACCATCACATGATGTGGTCAGAGATGGCTAAGCAGGAAGGCCAAATTGAGTATTTCTGAGCCCCCATCTGGCCCTAGGATGAGTGGCAAGACTCTTTGGTTGTGCTTGCTAGGTTGTGAGTCCATCATTTCCTGGTAGAACATGAGGGATACCTGCTTCCCTCTTGCTCTCCATCGAAAGAGAGGTCCCCAGATTTTGGGATCTGAGGTGCATCACTGCCAGCATGGGCAGGCAGTTGGATACAGCAGGGTTTTCCCACAAGTTCCTGATTTGCAAGTGCTTTGAACTTCCCTGTCTGTAAAATATGGAGGGTAGTAATACTTCCACTAGATCCCGCTGAGATATTCAACTACCATGGTCATGCTTAGATTGGATACATTTCTCCATGCAAAAATGTAAGGAAATAGTAATTTTTTTCACTGCATTTCTCTTGATCAATTTGAGGGTTCTGAAATTAGAGACAAAAGGGAGAATATAGAATTTCTAAACAATCCAAAATATTAATTTAAATGGAAAGATGCTCATCAGAAATTTGCATAACCAACAATGTATTTCACTATTTTCTTTCACTTTTTAAATGACCAGCTCTTTCCTCTGGCTTGCTAGGAATATTTAAATGTGAACTGATAGAGGAGAGACTTTGTGAAAAAGAAGCAGGAGTAACCCAAAGAGCAACTCCTGCTTCATTTTGGTGACATTTGGTGAAAGAGAGATTAAAAAAATGATTGGAGGAAACCATTCCTGCTTTTCATTACCATTTAGGTTGCAGCGTAACCTAATGGGCAGTATTCCAGTACTTTGTAACCAGAAGTTTTCCCCAGTCTGACCTAAAAATGATATCGTGAACGTGAGGCCTACCTTAATCAAACATTTAGTTTGTCAGGCCTCTGAGCACCCACAAACACTGCATGAGTCCAGGAGGCTGGACCTCTGGTGTGGTCCAGTCTGACCATTCCTGTGCTCTTCCGTGCCTCTTTGCTCACCCTGAATGCCTGGAGCACTTTCAACAGTCTGATCTCAGAAAAGGTTACTTTTAAAATTAGTTTGTAAATGCAGAGTTTAGGAATCCAATTTAGGGGAGCAAGGTTTGAAAATACGGGCCCCAAACCCCCAGGGGTTAATTCACAAAAGCCAGGTTTGGGCAGCCCCAGGCACCTACAGACAGTGACAGGAGTGGAAACTCTCAGCAACAGTTGCTTGGAATGCTCTGCAGAGGCAAACACTATTTAATAGTGAATCCATAAACCTCTCTCTGGCTGTTATGCTGCTTCCCTGGGAAAAAACCCCCAACCATTTCCATATTTCACCTTCATGCCCTTTTGGATTGCTCAAAGCAACCCCCAAACCCACCATGTCTCACACCTGAAAGGAATCTCTTGGTTCCAGACCCACTAAACATCCCCCACAAAATCTGTTCCTGTTTGTTTTGCACTTCTTTGCTGTCTTAAACCATCTTAACCAGAACCATGGGAGGCCCTGGCTTTCCTCACACAGAAAGCCTCGGTCTTCACGGGAACACCTTCTCCTTGTCACGCTGCCATTCCCAGCCTCCGGAGGAAGCGCAAGCCTACGGCCAAGTTCTCTCAACATTTTGGAAATCAAAGGGAACACTCAGCAACCTGGGGTCTGTTTGTATTTACACAGAAGTTCCCGCAGCCTCCGTGGGCTTTTCCCTCTTGTTCTCACTCTTTTCTTTCCAGCGGCGGCTGCGTACTTGGGAACACTGAGCTGCTCTGTATATTTCTTTAGTTCTGCCTCTATTAGCAGCTTCCGTCCGCCCTTCCAGCCCCGAGCGCAGGGACCTGGCAGCGAGGAGATCAAACAAACACAGCTGCTGCCGTGTCCCTCCCGCTCGCCGCTCCCCGAGCCCATGGCGGCCGCGGCGCAGGTGGAAGCGGGACGGCTTTGAGGTCGAGGTGCAAATACCCGTAATTAGCCATGAATTACATTTAATACCCATGACAGGGTCTGGTGGGAAACAGGTGGGGCGGACAGCTCAAAGATGCACACTGGAAAAAAAATTCTCCTTACTCAACTTGATCTCAAGCCCATGGAAACGCATGGAAAGAAGGGTTGTGATGGGCTTTGGACCGGGGTTTTGTGCAAAAACAGGGCGGATTGGCAATTTTAGCAGCCTCCCCCTTGGCAGGGAGAATTAAAGGAGAAAGCGTGGAGGAAATCACAAAAAGAAAGAAGAAGAAAAAGAGCACCAAATCAAAATACAACTGGAGGGCAGGGGGAAAAGCAGAGGAATGGTAATTTGTACCTTCATTTCAAAGATACTCATATGCTCTATTCTGACCCACCTTGCAGAGAGCAACAAAACAGCACAGGCTGCCAGAAATAAATGTCATGGTGCTCACATTCTGAGTTGTTATTTTGTCATTTTTTTTGGAGAGTTATTTCAGATATTTCTTTCAATCTGACCTTTGAGCTGCTTGGAAGATTGACTGAGTTCCTCAAATGCAGTAATTTTTGCAAACCTGATGTGTAACATTCGCTATAGGAGAGTGTTCCAGTGATGTGCAAATAGGTCAAGGCCAAAAGTGAACCAATAAGGTAACCCAACAGGAATGCAAACTGAATGGAGCCCTTTTTGCAAAGGTGAAGGGTTCATTTTTTTCCAGAATTATGAAATATTGAAAAGCTTGTGTCAGAGCCCCCCTACTCAAAACCTTTTGATAAGCAGAAATGTTTTTAAAGCTACTCAGACTTCAGTGCATTTGTCCTTGCACCTCTAAAAATGTTGGTCTTGGAAACTCACCTGTAAGTACAAACACAGGGCTGGAAAACATAACTTTACTGTAACACACAAAATCTACAGTAAACCTTGAATTTATGTTTGTTTGATATGGGTTCAGACTCACCAATGTTGTCATATCTACCTGATTTTGGTGGGGTTTTTTGTGCTTCTCTGTCCCTAATCTCCTGCCTTTCCACACTCCTATGGCATCTGTGGGGGCAAATCCTCACCTGATGAAGGTTTACTTTCTGCTTTTGATACCTACTGAAAATCTAACCCAATCTCCTTAGGAGAAACTGAACAGCAGCCACGGAGACCCACACTCACAGGTTTGCCTCAGCAATATTCCAGGCTGAGTTTACAATTTTTCTTTCCAACATGACTCATACCTGTGAATTTATTTCTCATTTTTCATGACCAGAGTGCCATGTTTTTCACTTAACAGTCAGGCAAATCCTTCCTGGAAGTTTGTGTTGATATTTTAAATCCCTTTGATTTCTTTCATTCTGACACTTAACAGTAACAGTGATTCAATCAAGAAATAGAAGCAACACCCAGTGACCCAAACAACTCAAAATATAGCACCGGCACCAGAGAGTCAAAAGAAACAAGCAGGGATACATGGAGTGAAACACTTTTTCCCCCCCTCTCATTTAAAATGATCCAGTGATTTCAAGGTGATGCCAAAAAATGGGAAAATGAAAGTCTACTCAGAAGCAGTTCTGAAACTAGAAGGCTGAATAATTTGATGAAGTATTTATAACCAGTCCTCTCTGCTGTAGTATTTTGCTTGTCCCTATGGAAAAACACCAAAGGGAAAACAAATTAAAGCCATATCACACCCTCCTGCAACTGTTCCACTCCACAGATACCTGTCTCCAGTCATAAATGAAGACCCTTGTGTGTTCCTGCAAGTCCCACTCACTGAGAACATCTAATTCCCATTAAAAGCTAATTTCAGACATATGTGGTTAAATGTGTTGCTTAACTGTGGTCAGGTACATCCACTTAATTCCATTTTTATACTGATTTTTTTTCTGCTAAGTAGGTCAGTGCCAGAGATGCCGAAGTCTTCCCTGGTTTGCAAAATATTCCCACCCATTTCTGGTGGACCCTGCAGCACCTACATCTGGACTGTGGCTTGCAGTGAATCAACACCTCAGCACAGCCCAGTGACTGCAGAGCTAACCTGAGCAGTGAGACCGTGGCTGGAACCTGCGTGCCATTTACCTCTCCCATGCGACCAAAAATTCCAGTTTTAGCATTGCCAAAGGCTGACGGTCCCAGCCTCCCTGCACCTGGAGCTGCTCTCCTTTGTGGCCATGGGTTGAATCCCACTGGAGAAGCAGTGCTGGGCACCTGCCCCACTGAGAAGTTGCTCTTTAGGGAAACTCGCCTGGCCAGTGGCAGGGATGTGAAAACAAGCAGTTGCTGAAAGGCACCAGCACAGCATTAAGACCAAACAAAGAGCTGAAGATTTCCATGACCAACCCTTCTCATGGCTTTTAGTCATACCCTGAGCCAGAGAACAGAGACACTTGTGATAATTAAAGCAAAAAGGTCTTTTTGAACCTTAAAAGATTTGAGTTCGGCTGAACTGGAATTTTAGACAAAGGTTCACATGGGTTTTTATTTCCCCCAAGCCAGTTTATCTGCCTTTCCTTTTCAGACAGGCTTAGATTTTAATCCTCAATACCTGTGAAGTTATTTATGTTAGTTTGTTTGTTTGTTTGTTTCCAATTAACTTTTAATTCATTTTTGGGTCTGAGCAGGATATTTATTTTTCAAAATGCTGGGTGTAACCATTTATACAAACAAATCTGCCTCACTGATTCTTCTCCTTTTGATGTTGCTTTCCATTATTTTTAGCCCCATGTGGGATGGGAGACTTTCTTACATGTCCTGGTAACTCTGCATGAGAATAGATACTAGTGACCTCAATTCTTATTTAACAACTGATTAATTGATCAGCCTGAAAAGCTTAGCCACAATTAGAATAAAATAATTTCTTTTAAACCAGATGAGAATATCTGCAGAGCATGACCACTTTCATCTATCTGTGCCCATAGTTTTCATTTCTTCAGAAGCTCCAAATCTTCAATGTTTCAGCCTAAATGGATCATAGCTTGAGAGCACAGGGGTTTTCTGGGGTTTTCACTAATTTTTACCTTGCAATTTTGAATGAAACACTGTCATTTTCTACAGGAGAATCACAACAACAGCCATAACAAAGAATATCTCATTTTTTCAACCTGCTGTGTTTTGTACACCACTTTCTAACCCATCAAACGGACTAGAAATATAGAGGAAAAGCCCACAAGTTGCTTGTTTTTTTGAGTTTCTCCATTATCTTATGCTGGGAATCTGGTCCATTGATCCTCATAACAACTGCAATACAAGTTACTGACTGCATTAAGGAACAGATTTGTTAAGATAGAAGAAAAAAGAAAATTAACCAGGCAGGTTGGTTTCTTTAAATACCTATAAATTCAGTATCTCTGGGTATAGATTCTCCCTAGCTTTTATGCAAGCAAACTCTCAGAATGGTGAGGAATGAGAGGCAGGAAAGAAACTGGTCCTTTTTTGAGTGATTTCAGGTTTTCTCCATTTCAAACGGCTGGCAATGAGACATAAGGTGCAGGAGGTGTTGTAAAGGCTTGATCTGAGCTCAGAGCAGGCAGCAGAGCTATGGGTGCACAGTGAAAAGGAAGCCTTAAGAACCCTTCTGCCTCCTTACAAGGGTGTTTAAGAGCTCACATAACTCTCAGCCAGCTTTTACTCTAGGAAATCTAGGGACAGATGAAAGTCCCATGAGGTCTGCAGTAAAAGTTGGGGGTGTGATCCTCTACTGGGATGAAGAGCAGGAAGAAATCCCTCTGTAACCTCACAGCAAACTGCTCCATGGGTCACCTCCAACCCTCCAAGGAGGCCCTGCCTCAATGGCACAGTTGAGACCCATTTATTTAGTGGATAAAATTGTACATGAGTTGTACAGAGTGACTGGAGATTTACACACACGTGGAAGCCAGCAGAGATTAATTACTGCTTTGTCTGAACTTCATAAATGCAAGGCAGCACAGGAGCACTGCGTTTCATTATTTCTCTCTACTGACTAGCTGGCTTTTTAATACCAACTAAGAACCAAAAAGAAATTAAATGAAAAAAAATGAATATAAAAATATTGGAAATAGAGACACACACCTTCAACTACGCAGAGATCTCTTTTCTACCATAAGCAGTCCCAGACCACAGCAGAGCTGACTCGAATTCAGACTGAGCATTTTCTTTAGCTGAAGGATGACTTGCCCTGCCTGCAAGTAAATATTTTGTCTCCAAAGGTGAAGGGTGGCTAGCAGATTTGCCCAGCTCTGCTGTGATACAGAGCCCCGACTCCAGGAAACACAGCTTCAGTGTAGTCAAATCAGAAGGGATCCTGAGTCCCTAAAAACTCTGCCTTTCTTTGAATGTTAAAGTGGTATGTGCGTAGCATTTCCCCAAAAGCACTGACACAGTGTTCCTCTACCCACGGGAAAGAAGAAGGCTCCGTGTCTGTGTCACAGTGAAGCAGATGGCTTCAGCTTTTACAAAGGCACTCAAACCCAGGCCTAGGTCCTCCCACAGAAAGAAAACCAAAAACCAAAAGTAAAACCAGCACAGACAACATTGTTCTCATCCAGGTTTGTCAAGGTCCTTCATATCCAAGACCAAAACCAACAAACTTTTCATCACTCACAGGTACAGGCCTCTGTTTGCCCCTCATTCCCTGCTGGCTGGGTTTGCAGGCATAGTTCTGTGCCCCAGGCATGAAGCGCTGGGCTGGAACGTGTTTAGCACTCCATCATGGCCGGGTCATACACACCAATGCCCCTCCTTCCCTTCTGGAACACAAAAGGGACAAGACACCGATGCAAGTGCAATTCGTATCTACTCCACAGCCCCTCTGGAGTGCTGAAGCAGATGTCTTCTGGGAAAGAGAATGAGATCCACAGATTCCAAGTCCTCAAATCCCTAGGCTTTACAAGGACAATAGTTCTGGCTTGCGGCACTCAGGGAATTCAGTAGTTGTGGTGAAGAAGGGAGGAGTGCAATGTGTCTATTTGCTTTCTGGCTACTTGAATGGCTCTGCCATTTTCCCAAGGGTTGAAAGGACGATGCTATCATAAAGCTGACTGTGAAGGCATACAAATTTCATATGCACTGGGGAATGAAAGATTTGCTTCCAAACATTGGGTGCATCTCCAAACTCCCCACTCCTCCTGAGTGCGGTCAGGAAACCTCGTAAGAGTCGACTCCACTTTAAATGGTCTGAATCCAGTTGGGCCACAAACGCCATGAGAAGAAAGTTTCTCATGCCACAATGAAGAATTTTTCCCATGTAGACAAGGCCTTAATTAATCTTTAAAGTGTTCCAGTTTTAATTTTAGGTCACAGTTGGGGCTGGTTCTCACCATGGCTCCTGTCCAGCAAAGCTCTTAAGCACATGCCTAATTCTAAGCATTTAAAGTAGCCTCGTTAACTCCGATGGGATTGCTCACATGCTCAAAACTATGCAGATGTTTAAACTTCTGCTGGATCGGGGCCTGCCTCCGAACTCGACTGTCCTGGAGTCACAACAACAACACGGTGTAAGAGAAATGCTCCTGAACCCACCTTCAAAGTCCTGTCTGAAGCCATACTGGAAGGGCCAGACAGCTGGCAGGCTTTGCAATAGTTTCTTCACCACAGTATAAATTACCTCTGATTTGCTTAATGACTGTTTGGAATCAGGATGTCTCAGCCCTGCTAATACAATGCCCCATGGGCAATAATCCCTTTTTTTTTGAGAAGAGTCATAGGCAAAGCACATTTTCAGCAGAATAAACCACTTCACACAGCTGCAGGTGAACTATGTGCTGTGTAAGTACCCTGGCCCCCATGAAGATCCCAAAGAAAATCAGTGTGTGCTTTTAAGGAGTGTGATTTATTTCTCAGCAAAAACCAACATTTCTTAATGAGGACGTATCGGCCAAAACATTGATTAACTGTGGCTTTTAACAGCTTATTCAAAGAGGTATGAATTTAATTAGCCCTCGTCAAAGTAAGAAGAATTAGCATTAAGCTGGTTTATAACTCAATTCTCCTGGCTGGAGGACAGAATGAAAGAAATAATTTTTAAAGGGAATGATTAGGAAGGTGATTAAGTGATACTGTCATGTTTGCTTGGGATTCAAATATAAATTTTGTTTTAAAACTCAGAAATATGAAAAAGACAACTGGAGAAATGCTGAAAGCCCTGTTTTGTCATGTTGGCATTGCTGTAACACCCATTGTCTGACCTGGGCTACATTAAAGAGGATTATGACCAGTTAATATGAAGTTCAGATGGGATCCTCTTTGCTTAGAGGTCTGGCCAGTGATGTGCAAGAGATGCCAGATAGCTGATTTCAAAATCCACTTTCCCTCACCTGCACAAACCTTCTCTCCCCATTTCTGTAACTTAACAAAGTTGCCTGTTCCAACATTCCTGCCCCAGGAAATATGAAATATCTACACCAGTAACGAACAGATCAAACCCAAAATCTAAATAAGGCCTATTTTTCAATTAGTGTTCTTTCTTGAAATACATTTGGAGTTTTCTAAAGCAAAAAACAGATTTACAAGGAAGTCTGAGAGGCTAGAGAATTCTGAGTAGGCATTCTTTCCCATTCTGACATGCCATTCCTGAGGATCTGCTGAAGGGCTGACCATCTTCATGGAAGCTGGTGGACATCACTGACTCTCATTTTAGAGATCAGCTTCCTGCCAGTTGCCCTCCAGCTAAGGCCCCAGTACACAACAAGCTGCTGTCCCACTTCCTTCTCTTAGCTTCTCTGAATGCCCCTCCAAAGGTTATCTGCTGTTAAACTGTGAAGCCTCCTGATGTTCCTGGCACCTTTCTGAGGCTGCATGGCACTGGCAGAACTTTTCCTGATGAATCACAGCATGTCCAAGATGTGCACACAATAAAATCCAAGTGTATGATACTTGGGGCTTGGAAATTTAATCTGGGATGTTTTTTCTGATGGGAATAGTACTTGTTCTTCTTCATGTGTGTCCCTTTAGCCATGGATCAACTTGGGAAAAAATGTTTCAAAAAGCAGTGGCAGAAATGCTGCTGAAGAGAGGCTCTAAACAAAAGCAGTGCACTCAAACACAGCAGGGGTCAGGGAGCAACAAGTGGGAAAGAGAAATCCAGGGGAGTAGAGATGCTCCAAAACACTGCAGTTGAAATAGGACAGGATCTGGAGTCTAGGACTGCAGAGAGAAAAGGAAATACCTAAAGTATTTCTGGGAAAACAGCCACTGGAACCAAAGCATTTCCACTGTCAGGGGCCCCCAGGGCTGGTGGAACACACTCACACGGTGCTGAGCGAAAACTGGAGCTTTTAAGGATAACTGATAGGCTGAACCCTGCAAAGAGGAACTGGAAGGCATAACATTCTGAGAGACAGGTCGTGTTTTCAAATGATTTATGGTTATTACTATATATGCCTAATTAAGAGAGCCACAGGATCCCAGATGAAAGAAAAGTCTCTGCAGATCTCCTTACCAGGACTAGAAAACCACCACCACTATTTATTTAATCCTTCTCATCTCCAATGAAATACAAATACAGTGACTTCCAAGAACACATGTGATCCGTCTTGGAGGACCAATAAAGGCAACCAGTCTGACAGCTTATCGGGGTTCACCAGATGGTTCTGATGTGGAATTGGCCCCTTCCAGCCTCTCCAGCCTCAGGCAGAGTACAGGTAAGCTGTGACCAAAAAGCCAGAGAGTTACGTGCTCTCCTCCCAGGAACACCAAGTAATGCAAAACGGCTTTGGTGAGCAAATCCCCAGCTGTGCATGGAAGAGCCCACATTGCAAAATGGGGCACGGAGGGGCATCAGTGCAAAAGCTGAGGTAATGAAGGGATGTGGTGAAGCTCTGACACAAGAAGCTGCACAGCTGCACCAGTGCTTGAGCTAATTATTCCTAATTAAGGTAGGCATGGAGCTACAGTGTAGCATGTTTGGAATGAAGCAAATGGTCCTGCACAGGCCCACAGGATGCCAGGTACTTCTGGCTGGCTTTGTAAAGTAAAATAAAGGAACCTTCCTTCAGCTGGTGCTGTGCAGCTTGGAGCTAATTGCATAGTGGGAGCTTGTCTCTACTAAGTGGTCAACAAGCAAAAAAGAAGGGATGCATGTTAAAGACTCCCCTCAGCAGCTATGAACTACAGAACCACAATTCCACCGCCAGCTGGGACTCCTACTGTCTATTCCGGTCAAGCAGAAGCCCTTGTTGGAATTACAGCCCCTAATTCAACACTTGCCCAGCTTTACTCTGTTATTATCGTATTAGTGTTATTTTTAGATTATCTGTAGATCAGCATTTGGGAGGTATGTCCTTATACCCCCAGCAGCTGCTACAAGCCATGACAAAATCCTGCCTTCACGCTGCCTTCACAGTGGCTGTTACCCCTTCCTCCTCCCATTCTTCCAAGAGCAATGGAAATGCATCCCCTGCATAACACCTACTCCAGACTCCTTCCAGCACTCTCACGTGTTAGTTTTCTCACTCTTTAGGCCTCCACCAGGAACAGAGCTTGTCTTCTGGGAGCTTCCTGTTTGTCTCAAATCAAGGGAGACACCAGAGCGGTAAATGGGTGTCCTGGATACATTTGCACAGTTTATCTCTTTCCACATGTAAATATTCATGAGGCAATTCTTAACCTCATGGAAGCTACTGATAAATATCCCCTTGCCTCACTGTGGGATCGGAAGATGTGGTGCTCTCCTGGCAGATCCCCAGCCCAGGTATTTGAAGGCTAATCCATCCCCAAAGGGCCATGACCACAAGGCAACACCCACAGCCAGAGGAATATTCCATAAGATCTTCAGCATTGGGTGTTATTGGCAGGAATGGTTGGAAGAGTGATTTATAACATGAAATACTGCATTTACCAGTTGCTTTTATGTATATGTATGTATATTTACATATATATATATATTTACACACATACATATTTACATATATACACACTTATATATGGCATACAAAGTGATATTAGTTGGTTGAATCCACTTGACACTTTAATATTGCAATAAGGAGACAACAATAATGTACCAAAACATGTAGCTAGTTAAGCAATTCCCATCATTACTTTTCATAGAATGGGAATTTGTAATGTCTGCTTCAGGTTTTCTCCCACAAGAGAAATACTTTCTGATTGTTGTGGGCTTCATTTGGTTTTTTGACTTCTGAAAAGTGGCCCATTTCAGCTGATTTTTAAAATTTTAGTCTAGGATCCCAGTAGCATGAAGACATGGTTTGGGTTTTGTGACATAAAAGAATCATTGAGGTCAAAAAGTTTTCCTTTTCCATTTTACATAATTCATTTTCCTCTATTAAAAATGTAAATCTTATGTGAATAAATAATGCAGCCAGTATCTTTTAGATATTGTATTAAAACAGTATGATTAAATCCTAGGAGAAAATGCTTCACGCCAACCACCAAAAGATGCGTGAAGCACGTAGCAGAAGTAAGAAAAGCTTTGTGGTTTCTTCCCTTGTATGGATGTGGCTCTCCAGTGCAGACTAATCCTGTAATTTTGGAGGAGGGATTTCCATGGCGATTTTCCATGGGAATCTTTATCTCCTCTGAGGTTCTGCAGACACATTGGCTGGTGCTTTAGGGTGCAAAGATGGGAACAAGAAACGATTGCTGCGGAAGAACCACAGGACCATCGATGGTATCATCCTAATGTCCCGAGGGTTCAAGTCCTGGCCTTTCAATCTGAAAGGGGTTTTCCTATGCACAAGGCTTATTAACCTTGTAGGCACCAAGCAGCCATAGCAAACTGCTTCAGCAACTACTGGGAGTCTGGGCTGGGCACAGGGGCAGTGGGGGCTCAGCTGCCAAAAAGGCCTCATTTCCCAACTATGCCATGCACGTGGGATTGTTGACAATGAGGAATTACATTGTTCAGACACTAAGGATGAGTGCCTAAAACACTAAGGATAAGCTGGAGGACACTGCTGCTGGGGAGGGCCTAAGGGGAAACTGCAGAGGAAAGCCCTGCAGTGGCATAAGGAGAGACAGGAGAGGCCCTAAAAGAATAAGAGATGCAGAGAATGACCCCTAACCCCTGAGGGGCTATTTGAATTGGATAAACACACAGTTCTGTTCTGAAGAACAAGAAACAATCTGTACCAATTATCACCATGCTGGTAATTCCTAAGCAAATGCACAGCCACAGCCAAGGTTTATCCTTACCCTGCTCACAGTTTGTGTCTGAAGGTAAGTCTGTGCTCCAACACCTGTACCACCATTGGTTTAGTCGCCTTCTGTAACCGGATGATTACATCTACACTTCAGTTTTCCCAAAGCAACCATTTTGGGCTATCTTATTTTAAGGGCCCTGTTTGTCACTCCATAATCTATCAGTACTTCCTAACAGCTATGACTGCTTTCCCTTGGGAAAATGCTCACTTGAAGTTTCTCACTTTCCTCTATGCTTCTGTCCTTCAGACCTGAGAGCCAGGGAGAGGCCCAAGTTTTGGAATTTCCACTCCTGGTGATCCCCTGGGCATGGTCACCACGACCCTTCATAATCAATGTGCTTACATGGTCACTTCTCTGTATGAGAGCAGAAACAGACTTGGAGGAGGATCAGGACTGGACCAGCAGCCAGATATGACCACTCAGTGGGTTTTTCATGACACCAAACACTGAGCAGTAGAAAATTGATAAAACTCAAGCACCAGAATTATGAACTCTAAGACTGACACCCTTTACCATCACTCCCCGCTTCCCTGCCTTCATTTGCTTAATTTATTTTAATCAAGGGCTTCATAATGCATGAAAAACTCAAAACTATAATTGCAGTTAAATATTATGCTAGTAAAAACATATTTCAACTGGGCATAAGCAATCAGATTCCCGATCCAAGAGCCTTGTCCAGTCTGGTACAGAGGCAATTTATTGCAGGAGGGATAACATCACCTATTTGTTTTTGTCTAGTTGACATTTGCAAAGCAACCAAGAAGTTTCTGGCTAAATGAATGAGAAATCTTTAAATCGGCTATTTATCTTCAAAAACTTACCCTTAATAAATCTCAATAATAAGGTTATTGCAGTCATTTAACAATGATTTTTCTGGGCAGCAGATTAACATCAAACTGAAGTGCTGGTGTTTCTATCTGGTTTAGTACCTATCTCACATTGCTCTAATATCTGTCCTATATTAATGTGGTAGCCACGCACTGCTGTTTCTTTATAAACTCATTTGTCAGGTCACACAAATGTGCTGGCAAAGGCTTTTGTATTAATCCCTTCAATTATATTCAGTGAGGATCTACAAAAATGAATTAAAAACCTCTTTTTCCCTACCCTTAGGAAGACTCTTGCTTCCTATCATTTTGCCATCAAGGTTATAATTAAAGACACTGGTTGCTGTGGCCTGTATACATAATTGCAATATATGATCAAGGATTGTAAGCACCAGGATAAATGCATTATCACGCTGTCTAATTATCGTGTTATCTGACTGACAGGAGGCTGTTTTATCTCTTTCTAGGGATGAAGGACATATCTGACAGACACCAGGACTTTGCTTTGATGTCAGATTTGTATACGAAAGAATCAAAGAGTCAAACCCTTTCCAGAATGGTTCCAATGTGGTTTAATCCCACCAGACAATCCCCTGCCTCACTGCCAGAGCTTGCTTTGAAGTGGCACTGCACCGCGCATACTGCTGGAGCTTATTCCCCAGAGCTGCAGCGCCCCACATGCCGAGCAGAAGGCCCGTGCCCCCCGTGTCCCACAGCCACCCCCTCGTTCACCAGATCACAGGGGGAGAGGGGATGTGGTGGGGCTGGAGAACGGGGGCTGAAGGGCCACCCCCAGCTCACGGCCGGGGCGCGCGGCCGGCGCTTCCTGCTCTGGGCCCTGCTCATCGTCAGCGCTTCCCACGGGGCACAACCACCCCGTGGTCATCGTGCCACCCCTGCCAGCACCCAGGCAAGGGCATGGCCAGCATCTCCTCTGCCACTGGGCCCTCCCTGGCCCCGCTGAGAACTTGCAAATAAGTAGCCATAGTCCTGGGCCGCACAGGAATACAGAATTCCCATCCCTTCCCCCTTCCCACCCCTGCGTGACCCGGCCATGCACCACCAAAGCATTTCTCCATCACATTAGTGATAACAGCCAGAGCTGTGAAATGTCAGAGTAATACGGGAAGGCTGGGAATGGAGGAGGCTGGGAAGGGGCACCGATGGTGGGACAGGCAAGGCTGAAACAGGCTAAAAGGGAGGGAGGAGCACAGAAGTGTCAGCCTTAAAAGAATAGGTAAAAGTGTCTCCTCCAGCATGTTCCCAGTGGGGCGAGACCTGGCATCCCACCATTCCTGCCCCTTCCCCTGCAGAGCACATTGCTGCTCAGGGCTGCTTATCTCCCCAGTGACTGACTCCTGCTATACTTCAGGCACTCAAGTGCCTCAAGTCCATGCCATGGCACAAAGGTTAATTTTGTCCTCCTGTGCACGTTCATTATGACATAATCTCTAATTGCATGATCCATTATTCTGGAAGTGGGTTTCTCCTGGGCTAACTGATTGCCATTTCAGCCTGCTGTGCCCAAACCAACCCAGCATCTTTGCACAGTGGCAACAGTCTCAAAGACTGCTGCATCAACAAATCATTTTAGAAATGGTTTTCATCATTTGAGGAACTGCATAATTATGATAAGATAATGAACCAGATTTGTACTATATTCAGCTTTTTCCTGGGGGGAAAAAAAACCCAAAAGAAGAAGCCAGGAGCCTGGAAATAGTTTCTAATCATTTCTGTGGTATGGGAATGAGTAGACAGTTTAATCATCAAGTTTTTTGGAGGTTTTATTTGTTTGATTTCTTCCTTCTTAGCACATTCTTCACACACCCTTTGGTCATTTATCAATCATGGAAGAGAAGGATTAATCTTGTGGCGTTCCAAAATATCCTAAGTCTGGAGCTCTTAAATTCACAAATGAAATATTTGTCCAGTATGGGGTTTGTTTGTATATTTAAATTTCCAGGTTTTGAGAAGTAAAATGAACTGACTTTCCTTGTGGCATCTCCAAGATCCCACCACCACCATGATGCTCAAGCCTCCACCTCCTTGGATCAAACCCAGGCAGAGCAATCCTTTTCTAAAAGCAGGAGCAAGGAACTGTTTCAGCAGTGGGGGCACCTTCTCAGATGGAGAAGATAAATCCCCTCACACCCTCCTGGCAACTCTGCAGGATAGATATGATCTTTTTTTCTGAATTTCAGATCAGGTCTGTGCCTCCAAGGTCTTCCAGTGCCTCTACTCCCCTGCTATTTTAAATAATGTATTATTTTTTAGCAATCTAACATCTAATCCCTGCCTATGTTTTTAGTTTTTTTTTACATGGAGATATCAGCATCATTTAACTTCATATTGCCATGCTTAGTGTCCCTCTAAGAATTGCCTTTCTGCAGGGATGTAGGCAAAGGATTCCCATTTTTTACACTACCACAGCTGACTTCTGATTGCTTAATAACAAAGACCCAGAGAAGTTTTGGGTGCCTAATTCAGACCATTGCCAGCAAAGCAGTCAAGCATCTTTATGGACCTGAGCAGCAGCAGCAAAAAACAGACATGCAAAAGGTGAAGTCACAGCAAAAATCCCTCATGGATCTGCCTACTGCAAGTGCTCTTAACCCAATACAATATTTTTCCTGCCTTATAAATAAAACCTAAATAACTCTGAAACTTCAATGCCATCAAAGTACAGCTTCCATTACTTTTAAATTGTACTTACAAAACTTGCTGGCCATGAGAAACTCTAGCAAGGTTGCTAGATGCAATGCTTTACTGCTCCTTGTAGTTTCAATAATAAAAGTACATTTTGACAAAATTATTATGGTGTTTGAGTCTTCATGTAGGACCTTGTCTTTCCAAGTCCCATGAAAGTAAAAGGAGCAATAATCATGGCACATAAATATATATATATATATATATAAATGCATGCATATCCACACATACTCATATGAAGAGGTGAATTACTTGATAAACTCAAATTTGTCTTTGTTGTTGTATGATCTGTAAATGTGGTTGCTTTCTGCTGGTCATTATCCCCTATTTATTTACAAGATCTTTGTTTACTATATGATAGGAATCTTTTGTCCATTCTGACTGCCAGCCTTCTGGAAATCCTGGCTGCAATGAGCTATCAGAGATATTAATTTTAATTTCAATGAAAGGTGAATACTTGTGACAGGATAACACTAAAGAAAAAGTCCTTTAAGTAGCTCAGGACTGATGAACTCCCAAAAGCTTTCATGAAGGTTTTATGGGAAATCACATCACACAATGAACTGTTGAACAGTGGAACAATGAAAGGCCAAACTCTTTCCAAACATGAGACAAACTGGAACAATTATCAGTCACAGCTCACATGAGAATTCATATACTCTTATACACACACTGAGTATTTTACTCCATTAGGACACACTTTGGCTTCAGCTTAACTATTTGCAGAATAAAAGTCTACTTACTGTGGGTAAGGTCAAAACCTCAAAAACCTCCTTACTGCCAGAGATGCCCCAAATTTTCATATTGACATTTTTCCTTTTTCTCTCTAGAAATATCTTCTCCATAGGAATGCTTTCCCTCTGTTGAAAGTCAGGCATAAATGTGTTTGGTGTTTTCATTGCTAAAAAAGCAAGCACAAAATTAAATAAATCAGGTTTTAAGGAAGAAAAAAAAAATAAAATCCACTGAAAATATCTAACAGAAAATAATTAGTTTTTGGAGGGGAACTGCTCTATTCAGTCTATTCAGTCTTAGTGAGTGTGGAAATAGCCATTTAAATCATTTTAGTCATGGGCTCGAGAAGGTTATACCAAGCATCTGGATCCATTGCTAAGCAAGTACTAACAAGACACAGTTACCTAAATAAATCAACAGACAGCTTCATCCTGAGCTCTCCCAGCTTGTTGGAAAATTGTTCAATTGGCATCAAAGACTACAGAAGTCTTTATTTATTTTGACTAAGGTTGAGTTTTTCTCTCTTTTTTAAAAATTTTTAATTTTTTTTTTTTTAATTTTTTATTTTCTGCATGAGCTATGGCATCTCTGCACTGCTGGAAAAGTACCTTCTCTGCCTTCAGCCTTTATCTGACTCCAGCAGTGTGGAAAAGGAGGGCAGAAAACAAACATTTCAGTAACCAAGCAGAGTGATTGAAGGGTTTCTGTGTCAAAGGTATGGTAACTACTTATTTAAATCCCTTGAATAAGAGGGATTCATGAGTGACATCTAGAGGTAATTCCTTAAGATGGCTGGGGCAACTGCTGGCTGAAGCTCAGGTACTTGCCCTGAGCACTGAGATGTCACTTGCCAGCACAGGCAAGTGCCTTGGACACACTGTGGGAGTTCAACACAATGCAGCAGCACAGACTTGAACAAGTAGGCCAGGTCAAACATTTTTTAGAGGGGAATTATTTTCTGTAGAGCTTCCCACCCAGTGTTTCAAAAGGAAAGTGGTGAAGCTTGAATGAAAACTTTCCATCCGAGTCAAATATGAAACCACTTTTCCCTGCAGAGCACTTAAGTATCTTTCCTCATTCTGCTCTGCTAGTATAAGATCCCTGGCCAGATCTCATCTCCCAAACTACCACATGTTTTTTCTCTTTCCCACACAATATATGAGAAAAACCTCATAAATAAAGGGTAGGAAGGAGGGTTGAAACACCTGGGCTACAACCCACAAAGGATGGTGAGATAGCATACAAAAGATTATGATATAATACAAACAGGACTTCAATCTAGTCACAAAGTCCATCTTTACATTTTGTTTCATGGAAAATGGGGGTCAAAAATATTATGCCACCTCTAATTTAAAATTTCCAGGAACTTCTCCCTTAGGAGACCTCCAAGAGATCCAGAAAGGGACATTTCACAATGACATGTAGTCACTGGACAAAAAGGAATGGCTTTAAACTGAGAGAGGGCAGGTTTAGATCAGATAACAAGAAATTCTTTACTGTGAGCGTGGTGAGGCCCTGGCACAGGTTGCCCAGAGAAGCTGTGGCTGCCCCATTCCTGGGAGTGTTTAAGGCCAGTTTGGATGGGCTTGGAGCAACCTGGACTATAGAAGGTGTCCCTGCCCATGGCAGGGCTGGAACTGGATGGTTTTGAAGGTCCCTTCCAACACAAACCATTCTGAGATTTTCATCCTTGTGGCTTTTGGGATCCAAGCGGTGCAGGCAGAGTTTCAAAGCCACTTCTGTGCCTGGCTGCCTGCCCATAGAGAACCTGACCTCCTGCCATGAGAGCAAATGTGTCAAGCTGAGCTTCTCCAGCTGACAATGCTGGGCTGTCGCTCAGAGAACTCAGACCAGGCTGTTACAGAATGGAGCAGCAGCCTGTCCTGGCAAGAGTTTGTGCCCACCTGTCTGGTGATCCTTGCCCTTGGCTGCCCTAGGTATGTATACTTTCATTGTCTTACAGCTTCTGTCCAGAAACAGGTTTTGCTGATATCAGGAAGGCTGACATGTCCCGATTTCCTGTCATCATTTAGGATGAGAAGAAATATGCCTGTAGCAGAATTTCATTCGGAAGTTTTGTCTCACCTCTTGCAGCAAAAGGCAGGCTATGAGCACACATCCAGCCAAGGGTAAGTAGACAATGCAATATGAAAAATGGCACAGGTCACTCTGGTGAGCTATGGCCATTTGGGTCATCTCTAACTAGAAGGAGACAAGGGGGAAAGGTTCAAACTAAAAGAAACTGCTACGAAGTGAGGGATACTAATGAAGCATGACCATCTTGCACAATGCTGTAGACATGAGCTGCTCCGCGCAGGAACAGAAAAGAGCCAAACAGATAATGGAGTCCCTGCCTCCAGACCTATGGATACACTGAGCATTACAGAACCAGCTGGGGTGTGCCTGATAGCTGGAATGCTCTGAAGAGCAGGTAGCTCTTCAGCAGTTAATCTTTCTTTTTCATCATCTGCATTCGCCTGGCATGTTTGGACACATGCACCTGGTTTCTGTGCCATCAGGGAGCTCAGCTGTAGTTCACCTCTATCACATACCTGCAAAATGGTAGGTCTCTTCTTGTTTGCTCAGTTTGGAAGGATTCAAGGTACCTAAAGAAAGCCTTTAATCTGTCATTTAAAATCTTATTGTGGTTTAATTCGTAAGGAATAATGTTATTTTCATGGTGTGCCAAAAGCACTGTTGGCAACAGTGAGGCAATTATTTATGTGGGTTATCAGTTCACAGAGCTGATTAAGTAACCTGAAATATGATGATAATGGCTTCCAGTAATGGCTTCATATCAAAAGGATAATAAATATTATTTGCTGCTCTTTCTTATAAGAAATGGGATATATTTCAGTCCTGTTGAAACAAAAGCCAAACTCCTATTGTTCTTTGGAAGAGTCTCCCAATAGCTCTAATTTCAAATCATGTCTACTTCAATATGCTTGTTTTGTTGCATAAAGTTATAAATGATAAATTGAATATTATAGATACATCTGGATAACTGATGTTAAATCCTAATCTGCTTTCAGAGCCCTGGAGTGACCTCTCCGTGGTCATGACTCAGTCTTTAATCCACAGCAAGGTACAGAGAGCCAGCTGTATGCCTTTGCTTAGCATTATCCACATAACATCACACCCTAAGTTGTAGACATATTTTAGAAAATATTCAAAAATTACTTCCTGCTGTATTTTACCAAAGGAAACTAGATCCAGATTTTCTTATGATGGGGCTTGGTGAACTGGAGTTGATAAATGAACCAGCCTTGCCACTAATAACATTTCTTAAGATGATTCGTAGTTTTGTCCATCACAAGTTACTCTGACCTGCCTTAAACCCACCAAGTGCCCAGTTATGAAATCTCTGTTCTCAGTGAGGGACACTCATCAGCAGAGGGATTTTTTTATTCCTTTAATTATAGCATGAATAACACAGATCCCATTCAGAATTGACACTGATGGGCAGATTTGGATCACTTGTCAATGGCTTAGTTGTTGCAGTATTAGATCATGGTGAGTAATTAGAAAAAAATACCAATCTAGTCTAATTTAGAGCTACAGGTATAAAGAAATATATTTATTTTAGAACGTGCAAGAATGGTTTGCAAAGACATCTTAGATGTGAAACCTGTCTCGAAAGTATCTATCAATGAGAAAAGGAAATACAGGATCCTCTTTGGGATAGGAATTCTGTAGAGGGGGACTGTTACAAAAGCAAGAGCTCCTCTAGTCCACGGAGAGTTCTGAGCTGCTTTGAATGAGAGCCTGGAGGCTTTAGGACCATTTCAGCTCATAACATAATACCTACAGGTCAAAACAGAGTTAAGTAAAAAAAAAAAGAGGTGACTCTCTAAGTCCTGCATGAGGTATTTGATCTTCAATTACACTGAAGAATAAGACCTGAATGAAGTCACAGTATTGCAAAGCAGGTTGTTTATTTATAATAAAAATATAATTTGCAAAGAGACATATATGTTGCCAGTACCTGTAGGCAACAGACCTTTTAATTTTCGCCCAAAGATCTATTCTGTCCGTTTTAATGAAGAGGAATACTGTTTCCATTATTTTTAAAGATGCCCCACCCATTAATGGTTTTCCATACATCTGCCCATCAGATCAGTTTGGATCCTAGTTCTTGCCCCTTTGTGCTTAACTTCAGTTACTGTCTGCTGAATTAGGGCTGATGATGTTTAAAGGAGAACATAGGGCTGGGATGTAAAACTGAGTCACAGAGCACAAAGCTGAAGGCAGTTACCTCTGAAACCACTGTACAAAGTAGTAACTCATATCAAAGAGCAAAACCTCGGTAGTGATGCTCTGTTTGACAATCTTTTAAATAAATGTCACTCTATTTTACAGGTCTAGTGCAAGGATATTAAGATTACTTATCATTTTCTTTCAAATATTTCTTTCCCTAACAAAAAGGAGTTTATTTTTATTGAAAACCTGTGATTTTTATTCAGCCTTCAAGCGTTGAATGTTTCACATGGAGGTTCTTGGTGCATATTTTGGTATCTAATTCCACATTCAAATCAATGGGAAGCTGATTCAGAATTTGAATCTAAATGCAGTGCTGAACATGGGCTCAAGAGTATAAATCTTGGCTATTTAACTACTAAAAATATTGATCATTCTTGCCTAATAGGGATTTCTCATTTCAGCATGTAGAAATTGAAAGTACTCTAAGAAAGGGTTTAATTTATGATGGACAAATATGCAAGTGCTACTGAAATAGATGGAATCCTAGTTTTTCCTACCAGAAACTTGTAGGAATTAAGGATGCAGTTCATCTAGATAAGAAGTATAGTAGGCATAAAAAAGCACGTTATGTATATGTTTCTGAAATGATTTACACTCCAAAGATTGTACTTCCATTTATTACAAATATGGATGGGCCAGAAGATGTCCAGGTTTGATGTAAACAGACCTTTCCAACCAAGCAAGGACAGGAGGGTTACAGAAACAGCCACATAACTGCCTGGCGTGCTGTCAGGAGGAGACAGAGAGTCCAGCAGACACTGTCCACCCTGGCACATCAAACCTGCCCAAATGCCTGGGTAAAACACTTACAGCTCCACATTCTGGGTTTGTACTCTATCCATAAAAACATAGACCAAATCCCCTGCTTCTGTTGGGAAGGCACATTGATGCCATGATGGGAAAAACAAAGTTGATGGCTATTTTTCAGAGAAAACCCCAGTCTAGGCAATCACTCCATGTTTTATTCTTTTGTTCAGTGCTTCTACTGCCATTGGTGGCTGCAATTTAATTGAAAATGAAACAGTTCTCAGACGCTTTTCCCAAAGAGGGAATACAGACACTTCACACTCCGAAGCCTTAACTGAACAAAGGAGTGCAAAGATGTGCTTGGAGGAGTAACTTGAGGCATCCTGAAAAATCAGGCCAACGTTCAGCTCCAGTCTCCATCCTCCTGCTTCAGTGCCTGGGGCTGTATTGGTTGGTTTATCACATCAAGGATTGATGTCAGAGTGTCACTGGGGCTGGATTGATGTCACTGTGTCACAAGCAGTCAATGCAGTATGACTGCAAAAGAGATTTGAAGTATCCCATCATGTGAACCTTATGCTGTGAAGCTACAAAAGAGGTCACTTTGCACTTGAAAACCTCTGCAAAATCCACCAGGAAAATCCAGACCATAGTCCAGCATGTGGAGGAAAATATGGTGGATGCTGTCTGTGTTATCTCTCTGTGTTTTAGAGCAGGTTACCATAAACCCTTGTGAGTACCACCACAGCTTGTGGTGACATAACTGAATTTTATTCAGGTGACCTAATTAATCTGAGTAGTGGGAAGCTACAGGTGACTGACAGAGGAGGCTCCATTTAGAGACCAGGTAACCAGGACGGGAACAGACCTGGGGCCTCCTTCCAGCTGCATTACATCAGTGCAGCTCCAGGGACATCCATCCACTCAGCTACTCCCAAGTGATACCTGCCCAAACAACCCTTTATCCTCCAGTTACCACGAGTTACGTTTTGCCTAAACAAAAACATCGAGACACATCCTCTGGGCTCCATGATGACTGCCCACCCCAGCTTCTCCCATCTCCTTGCTTCACTGGTGTGTACCCACTCTACTCCCAATATCGTTTCCCTCCCTGTAATTCGGTGATTCATCTGTAGCCTCGGGGAAGGGCACCTGATTTCATTGCTTAACTGCTGTTAACAAGTTGCTGCACAAATCACCTGGCATTGCTGGATGTGGCTGCCAGCAACTTTCTACTGAAGCTACAGGGAGCAGGTTTGCAATGTCAGCATTCTTACGAAAATCTCATTTCATTTATGATGGGGTTATTTCAAGTGTATTGGAGTGCTAGAAGATGGCAAATCGAGCCAGCTTTATAAAGAGCACCCTCAAAAAGACAGGTCCCATTCGGTTGTTGGTTTCCTTGCTAAGTCCGTTTGCTGATGTGATTTCAATGTGTACACGACCTTCTGTGGCAGATTTTACTCACCTGCCTGTAACACTTGGCAGATCTTTCTCCCTCCCATGTCACTCCTGGCTTTACCACCTCTCATCCCACGTGTTCTCCCGTCTTTGTAACCCTCAGAGAAGGGGCAGAGAGGTCAGGTGGCCAATTAGTATGAAATACAGTGTCTGCCTTCCTCCCCTCCTTGTTCAGTGGTCTGTGAGTGACTGGACAGGGGAAGAGGGTCCAGCTCTTCTGTACCCCATTCTACCTCACTCACAGTATACTTGTTTGAACTTAAATTAGCTTTCAAAATCCTACCTGTCTCAGTTCTAGAAGATACAGAAATTGCAGTGTCATGAAGGAAAGAAGAATCATGTTTGCAAAGTTACTTAGCTGAGGAGGACTACCAACATGGCACACCTGGATTCCAGCAGCACTGGAATGAAAAATACCAAAGTACAAACCACCCCTCCAGTTCAGCCCCAAAGTGGAAATGAACAGCTCTGCCAGCTTACATGTAATTTATTGCTAGGAAAATAAGGGATAGACACAGATATCCCCTTTCATGATGATGAACAGATCTGTACTGGATTGTGGCATCCTATGTTTTATGTGAGCAGGAGACTTGTCCTGATATAAATCATGGGGCACCAAAGCCAGCCAGCTGCAACTGCCCAGAAATAGCTGCATGCTGAAGGACAACTGCTTCAAAGACAGTCCTTATCAACACGAGACACATTTACTTTGGGATCCTGCTTAATTTTAATCACTCTGACAGGTTTGGCTTGTAAAATCATTCTGCCTGTTTATCTGTACATAAGTAAAATCCATGTGGACATCCACCCCCAAGGACCTAAAGCTGCAAATGCACATAAATAACTTCAGCTGCACAACTGCTCTCCTTGGGTAAACAGCAGGGAGGAAGAAGAGGTACTTACAATATTGACATAAGAATGAAATTATCCATGACTAACCTGAGGATGAAAATAAGGGAAGACTATTAACTATCAGCTGAAGAAGGCAATGGAGTAACTTTTCAGCAGGAGGGATGGCAGGTGAAAAGTCAGAAAGCTTTATATTAATGCTTGGCCATTTCACGAGAGGAGTTTTGAGCCTTGCCTGTCACACCACAGGGCTGGAATCAGTGACCCATGAGGACTCTTTTGCCCCAGAGTTTGTACGTGACTGAAGTTACTCAGAAGCGTAAATGTTTATAGGATGAGCCGGGAGCTCGCGTCAGCACAGCTGGCAAAATTCCATGGGTGCTTCATCCATCCCACTGAACGCCACAAACATGGAAGGAAGGACAACTTCCTAGCAAAAATGCACATACACACACACACAGACACACTACAGGTATATAAAAATGGATATTTTTTGCATGACAGTTTAAAAATGGAAAAATGTTACTAGCTATATGTATTTTAATGTATATTGTAAATGAGCTGTATTTCTGCTGCAAATTATATATGTATTTATGCACACATGCTGATGAGAAAGCCAAGTAACTTTCACTGTACTCTGACATCAATTAGATTAATATTCTTGTTAAAGGAAACTGAAGGAAATGTGTTGAACACGGATGATTTCTTCAGATGTCCACACAGTACTCAGGAACTTTTTAATGTATTAACTAAATATGATGTGGGCACTGTGCCCCACAGCTTCCAACAGGGAATATGCCCCAGGTCAGGAAGGATATGGACTGTCACAGTATAAGTCACCAAGAAGAGGAATAGGATTTAGCCCTAAGGCAGTTTAAGGTCAGAAGGTCCCTATGTGACTTCACTCCTACATGGCTTGGGTACCTTGATAGTGTTTCCTGTAGAATATATTGAATTAACAACAATAAAAAGACAACACTGAAATAAGACCGGAGCAGACAAAAGTGAGCAACCAAAAATCAGAATATTCCCAGCCTAAGCCTGAACTGGCGATCTGAACAATAGTATTTTTTATGGATATAAAGAACTTCACCCCCAGTTCTGACAATTTTCAGGACACTGGGACCTGCCAGCACTTTAGAGCCTGAGAAAAAGTTTCCTCTCCCTACAGACTATTTCACACAGAACATTTTTTTAGTCACATCAGAAAGCACCCTTTGGTGAGATAATAACAGAAAAGACACTTTGGATCTTGTTGAAGCCTTGCTGAGTACAGAGTTGGTTTCTATCAGGACATTAGAGCTTCAAAACCATTTAAGATTCAACATCTAGATATAGTGCAATGTATGTATAGCTACTTCTGCCATAGCATAAAGGCTGCACTTACAATAAAAGGAATTGAGTAATAGAGTAAAATATTTTTTTGCTAATAATTGACTTCTAAGAGAACAACATCAGTATTTCCATAAAATAGAGTAAGACACCCTGGCTTTGTAGTTACTCATCATCAGTCATAACAGCTCAAAATGGATATAAAACATTCTCACAAAACAGCTTTCCATTCTCCTTGTCTTTGTCTCACGATAACGCTGACTCACTGTCAGGGAGAATCAGACTCAAAATCTTTTAGGGTTGATGATTAAGGATAGAGGGGGATTTCCCCAACTTCATTACTTCTAAATGCAAAGATCAATTCACTTGTTTATTTGCATTTGCATCTGATCTGTTGGATCAGTGGCAATGCTAATGATACAGCTGTAAGATCCTGCAAGTGAGAGATCCATTTACCAGACCACTTTCTTACTTAGGTTAGAGATTTCCTTTAAAAAACCCCTAAGTTTGTTACTGTAAAAGAACTAGCTTGGAGAGAGGTCTCTTGGCCTGGGTGTTTCCTGTAGAGCAATTCTGACTCCTGCTGTGGGAGAAACTTCTACTTGTCCTGCCCCAAGGGTGGAAGATACTGCCAGGGAATTACAGCAATTTACGTCCAGGTCCCTGTCAAGCTCCAACCATCCCAATGAGTTATTAGTCCCTCGGGACTCAAGAGACCTCAGGGAGACTGAAAAGCTCCGCTCCTCGCGCAGATGACCCAACCCATAACCGCAAGGCACAGGCAGAGGAGCAGCCTTTGCCAAAGCTGGCCTTGGAAACTGCGGGGGACCAGCGAGGCCACGGGGGGGTGGCTCACGAGGCTCCCCTGCCCTACCTGGAGGCGGGTGGTCCCTGCCCAAGCGCTGGCAGAGCCGCGTGTGACCCCAGGGCGCTTCTCCCCGGCCGTTTGGAGTGCCCGCCTGCCGGCAGGCTGCGGGACAAGCTGCCACGCCGCTGCAGCACCGCGGGGTGTGCCAGCGAGCCCTGGCAGAAGGCTGCTCTGAGCCAGGCTGCTCCTGCACACACTTCTGGGTGCCTGGAGGAGAACAGCTCGGCCTGTCCCACAGTGCAGGCAGGACAGGGGCTGGGCTGAGCCCCACAGACTCTGGGCAGTCCCCATGAAGGTCCAGCCCAGCAGGGCTTTGTGCGTCCTTGTGTTCCACAAGAGCTGCTCTGGTAGCTCAGGGGGCTGGCAGAGCACCTGGAATTGCTGGGCGCCCCTGGGAAGGCAGGCTGGGCCTCAGCTGCTGCTGCATAGGCACAGAAGTGGAGCAAAGTTTCATGCTCAGAACATCCATCTGAGCTGGAATCTGCCCATTGGAGATCAGGCTGAGTTTTTAGCTTAGATGAAGGCGATTAAAAAAAAGAGGAAACACCTGAGCTGTTGTCATTGTAGGAGAGCAAGTGAGCCCAACCACTGTGTCACATTCATGGCAGTACAATTGGCTCTGAGCAGAAAAACACCCTTCCCATCCTCAGAACTGGCACCTGCTGTCCTCTACTCTGTGTCCAGGCAGTGATCTATCCCTTGACAGCCATCCCAGGGCACTTCTGTACCATGCTTCTCATGGTGCTCCAATGACAACAATGCATTACATTTTCTACAAGTAAAGACTGTTCTATATTTTTCACTTTCTCCACTCTTCATAAAGTATCTGTTCAGGTGCTTCATACTATAACCCATTGCTGAAGACAAAAACTATGTTAATTTGAAGTTAACCCTTTACCTGAACAGATCTCTACCATGCCCATGTCATATATGGTGGCAGCAAGGTCAGAATTAATATTTGGAAAATAAAGGCAACATCACAGCGAACACCAGCAATCTAAATCCATTCTGCACACACATACACACACAAGAAAGGCTGCCAGGTAGGTGGCACCTCAGGGAGGATCTGTGTCCCTGTTGCCATTCAGCCTCAGTGTGAGCAGGATGTTTTTCCATTCTCCCAAGAATTTGTAAACTTTCCCAACCAGTTCTAAATGAAGAAGAAGTAGCACATACAACAACTGAAGGAAAGTCTGAGCAAAACTGTCTGTAACCACTTAAGACTCACATACACCAGAAGTTCCTAAGTCATCTGATCCTAATTTCTGAAGAATTTAAATAGGACTTGTGCTATGCTATATGCCAGAACCTATAAATACAATGCTTTCTCTTATCAATCTCTTCTCCTGCTTTAGGCAGCTTGATAGCATTAGCTCAGTATCTGCATTTTTCCTCCTTCCTTCCCCGAACAGGGCACAAGGAACCTGTGAGAGTTCGCTGCTGATTTATGTCCAAAGCCGGAGGTGAAACTGCTGGATTAGAAGATCGCGCTGCACGGGAACTAGAAGCCAGCCCACACAGGCTTCACAGGAAGAAATTAGAGAAAAAGGGAAACACAAGAGAAAACTTAGAGCAGGGATAAATTAGCAAATGGCAAAGTTCACTGGGAGGGAAGGCTTGCGTGCTAGGCTGTGTGTTTACAGCACTCGCTCCGGTGCATGCACAGCTCCATTGATGTGCTCCTGCCGAGAGAGCAGCTGGGACTCCCCGCTCACACTGCCAGCACCAGGCTGAAGACAGGAATTTCAGATAATGTGGCAAGGACAGAGCATTTAGAGCTACAAAAACACTCAAAACAGTCTGCTGGGCAAAATAGGTGAGCACTGGAGCTGAAGATTTGTCCTTAGTCAGTCACATAGTTCATTGTAATTTGGAAATGTGCTACAGATTTTCTTTTGAAGCTGAAATCTAAAAGACCATTGATTTATTAAATTTAAATATTCATTGTCCTACCGGTCTGGACTCCAGAGTGCTTTGTCTCCTGTGGTAGGTATCACATGAATCAGGAGCCAATGAACCATGCAAACAGGAAAGAATAAGTTGACCAGACATTCAAGCTGCCTTAAGAAACAGCATGTCCATAAATATCTATTGCTAAATACAATGTTCACAGGATTAAAAATTAATTGCTTTTTAGTCATACCAACAACAAAACGTATTTTCATTTTAGGAATGTCAATATTTCATCCCTATTCCAAGAAGATAATTTCAGCTAAAAAAATGTCACAGAATCCAGTTCCACTCAAATTTTGTCTGTGACAGGGATATTAAATGGAAAGACTTAATTTTTATCTTCTCAAATAGAATTTTCAAAATTCAACGTAAGCAAGTGGTTGTATTATCCAACAATTAGACAGATGAAATAAAATAAGATGCAATGAAGCATTTTATAATGACAGTATAAGAAAATCAGAAGCAAATATTCATAGCTGTAGGAAGGTAGAGCTATGATGTCTTTGGGCTAGAACAGATTTGGGGGCTTTGGCTGTTGAACCAAAACAAAGTATTTTTTTTTAACTAGAGAAAATGTTAAAATAAATTATTATTCATAGTCTCAACTGTTCCTTGGTTTCCTTTGTGATTACTTAACCCTTCTGAAAACCTCTTAAAGTTTAAGTAACTTTTCATATAAAAGTAATTTCAAAAAATCACATTGCAGATCATTTTTTGATTACATTGAAGCAAAGAATTGTGTTTTTACCTGCAGGAAAGACTGACATCTAGAAAAAGTTCACTTTGTCAGACATAAATTTAAAAAATCCCACAACTACTGTCACAAATATTTTGGCACTCTTTCAGTAACTGCTGTGGCAGGAGGAACAGCTAACACGAGCATCTAGTTCACAAGACTTCCAGTTCAAGCTCTACTGATCAGATATTTTTTAATTCATCTCAGTCAAACATCTAAATCAAATAGGCCATGATTTACCAGATCCATTAATCTACTTCCTCTTGAAACATATCCCTTTATCATTTATCTATTTAAGACTATTGTCTCTTTCTCTAGACTCCATTATACTTAAGATGTTGGTATTCATGAGAATACCTCAGACATGCTGTTGCTTTAATGAGTCTTGTTTCTTAATTTACTGAAAATTCTCATCAATCCTTTCTTTTCTGCTTACTTAAAAGCAAAACTTAAAAATCAACCTTTCTGTTCCACCTCATTTTACATTTTTTTTATCATCAAACACTTCCCCCAAGTTCTATTTGCCATAATGTGTAACTCATAAATAATGTGACCTGGAAAACTCAGACGAGCAAATTCTGACACGTTTCACTGTGCTTGACCAAAAAAAAAAAAAAAAAGAAAAAGATAATTGGTTCATAGAGATTTGACTCCAGCCCAAGAAGTGTTTGTGTCACCATGAAGCAGGAAAGCAGAGTGGTGAGAAGGGCTAAGCACTCTGGAATATTTCCTAAATCCAATATGGTAGCAAGCAGCCCTGTTGCTGTCAATTCTGCATTTCCATCTGGTGTCCTGTAACGGTTTTAATGAAAGCTCTTACACATGGTGCTTAAAATAAGCCATGTGTCTGCTGGGGTGAATTAAAAGATGTAAACGCAGTGTAATACGCCAAAGGATATAACAGTGTCAATATAAGAGCAGGCTGTGTCAGCCAGCAACAGGTTCCAGCTGGGGCAGCCTCCTGGAACAAAGACAGCCCTTGGCTTCAGTCTGCTCTGTGCTTCTGAAGTCCCAAACTGGGTGAAAGAGAAGGAAAGCTGAGGACCTGGAGCAGATGTGTGATACCCAGCTGAGTGCACAGGGATGCTCCCACAGCAACCTTGCTGTCCGTGTGGCCAGCTCCGACTGGAGCCATCCACCTCGGGTGGCTCATACAGGGATGGAATACACAGGCACAGAGAATCCTGGGGCAGGACTGATCCCTTGAACAGCCTTTCCCCTCTGTGGTGTTGCTGGCCACAACCTGAATTAGCTGTTTTAGACAACCAGGGATAGAGCACAGCAGCTCAGCTCTGAACTCTGCAACTGAGGAACGACTGGATTTCCAAAAGTGTACCAGTAAAACATTAATGGTTTGAGAAGGCCATGGAAACCCAAGAAACCTCTTTCTAATATCTTTCCAACCTCTTCTCACTAAATTAGATACATGGGTGAGAAGGAATTAAATCTAGAGATTACTCATTGCACAATGAATATTTGTCCTGCAACAGCACTGGCTGTCAGGAAAGGGGGGTAAAGACCAACATTCCTAATGACCATGTCTATTCCCCATGACCATTCCCCTCTTAATCAGACCACCTAGATACATGCTGACAAGTACATTCTTCAAGAGTTTTGCTCCACAGGAAGACCTGGGAAAATCTATCTCAATTGTGATATCCTATCCTGTGGACTTCTATTCCATGGTAAAACCTAGGGAAACCTATCCCAATTTTCAGAGCCCTGTAAAGGTGAGCTTGACTCTGCATATCATATGAGCTCACAGTAATCACAAATCCATGAAAAATAGCCTAGATAACACTCACCTTTTTGGATTGGTTGGTTAGTTTGTTTTTGGGAAAAAAAATCCAATTTTATTTTCATTTTCTTAGAGTATTCACCACAGAAAACTCCTGATCCGTGACTAGAGCTTGAGGGTATTAACACAAATTACATAACATTCCCCAAATCTGAATTAATTCATAGACTTACCAGAGGCTTTCTTGCAATGATTTTCTCTTGAAGCTTGATTGAGATGACAGATGATAACTCTTATCTTTCGATTACAGCCTTGATGGTCTGATAAAGACTATAAAACTGCAACCATTAAATTTCTTGTCCCTGAATTCCCCCTGAGCAGTCTCCTGAGATCACCTGAAACAGATAAACAGAAATGTGAAGAGCATGCAATGGAACTGTTCCAGAACTGATACTGATAATATTACTTGGCTTTACATTTATGCTAATATCAATTAAGCAAGCTTTATTAATACTTGCTGTCATTTCTTGGAGCTGCCTTACAAAACAATCTATACTAGAAGCTTTCACTTTGCACTTAAGAAGAAAACCAAGGACTTTCCACCCTTGTGCTCTGTATGGTGTGGCAGAAGAGGAAGCCTTCAGAGAGAGGGTAAGCAGGCAAACTAGACAAGAGCATCAACGGGGGAAATGTTGCACAGTCACATTCACGGGAAGGGCCATATTCCAGACACTCTCCTCACTATACTCAAAAACACTGATCAGAAATTTCAGTTGTGTGTTTTCATCCAGCCCTCCCAAACCTTCATGGCTTAGCCATAGGAGGGATTTTTCCCTTGTTTGTAACCAAGTTGCACACCAGCAAAGTTCAGGAGCCATTGTTAATTTTTCTCTTTCCTTTTGCTTCTCTGCAGAAAGTTGCCAAATTCAAATTTATCAAGTGTTTCTCTGCCCAACCTGCAGAACATCCTTACAACATTATTCTTGGAATACAATGTCTTTCTGCTGCTATCATCAAACCCTGCAATCAAATAACTTCCCCTTTTCTTCAGACATCCCAATTTCACTTCCCCTAAGTTTTCCAAAGAACTGCTTTAATGTAATTGGGTTATAAGAAATGATATAGCATCAGGATAGAGCAGTAGAGATAATTCATAAGAATCACGGAACAGTTTGGATTGGAGAAGACCGTAAAAACCATTCACACTTCCAACCCCCCTGCTATGGTTAGAGACATCTTCCACTAAACCAGGTTGTTCCAAGCCCTGTCCAGCCTGGCCTTGAGAGCCAAGGTGAAATCCCACCACTAGTTGGTCCTACTGGAAGTTTTCTTTTGAAGAGTGATTATCATTTATTAGCTACCTTAATTGGGTACTGATATAACTGATGATTACATTCAGAGCAACAGAAAAATAAGGCAGCAAAAAGTACCTAGCATCTCTGTAGCTCCCATAACCTCAGTGTAAATTTTGAATTTTTGGCCTAGTGTGGTGCTGACATCCTCATCTAATGTAAAACACTGGGACTTGAAGAAGATGAGTGATTTTCCCAGGAGCTGCCATAAATTCCAGAGCAGTACAGGGATCTCAAAATGTATATTACAGCTCTACTTGCTGAATATGGAGAAATGAAAACGAGTCAAAGACTGTGAATTCCAGCTTTGCTGAATATTCACACTCCTCTGCTTTACCCAAAAGCACAACAAGCACACACAAACCTGCCACAGTTCAGGTGTAGGTATGCCAAGCTTTTACTACTCTACCTCTAAGAGGTTCTTCCTGACAGAAATTTAACCTCAACTTAAATGTTTTCACGCATCACTTCTCCAGCATGGCTGTAATTTATCACCTATTTTGTGCACAATATGTGCAGCAAGCACCAAGATGAGTTGCACTCCCAAAGTTTCTGGTTTCACCTTAAATCAAGCCTTTCTGAGCTCATCTTAACTGTGTTCTCGTGACTCTGCATAAACTTCAAAGAGCACTTCGAAGACCACACAGCTCTTCCTGCAAACAAGCCAGCAGGACAAGAACAACCCCTACCAATAATGTCATAGAGGTGAGACCACACAGAAGATTCCTGCAGTGCCCTTTGGGCTTAAAGATGTAGGGGGTCTGAACTCCCCGCCGCTGAGGCTGATCCACGGCAGCTCCAAGAATCCCCCGTGCGCGGCATGCGGTGAGCTCCGTGCCCACATGGATGGGTGGAGAGCTCCAGATGAGCTCTGTCGATCAGATACCTCTGCTGGGTCTGCCCCAGCTTGCAGCATGCCCTCCTCAAAGCTAAACAGAGCCCAGAGAGAGTTCACACCCCAGTACCTGACAGGTTGCCAGCTACAGCAGTCTCGTAGCCACTGGGAAAGCTTTAGGATCAGGTGCTGCTTGGGGGGCTCTACCCTAGACAATCCCCATGCCAAGAAACAGCATCACCCCTTGGATAAGTGAAAATTACAGGACACACAAACCATCGTAACATCCATCTTTGGAAGATGCTGAAGATGCCCACAAGTGAGGAAGATGCTGAAGATGGCTACAAGTGGAAGAAAAATGTCTGGTTTAAAAGCCCCACATTTGTCAGGTTACTGAGCAGTGTAGTGACTCAACATTTAGGGAGTTGTGAACAGCTAAACTATGAAGCTTCACTAGCAAGAACTTGGAATCATGGAAAAATCTGATGGGAAGGGAGAGGATCCAGACAGGGGCCTTGTGACAGTGCTATGTGCATGACAACTTTTTGCACACTGTCCTTAGCAGATCCTGCCTCTGGGCCTTCAGGTCAACAAACACAACTTGCAGTGGCAGCAGAGGCTCCAGGCTTGGTGCTTGAAGGCAGCAGAGTGAAGTGCTGAGGAGATTGGGCTGAATAAAGGAATAGGGCAATTCACCGTGTTTCTCTTTGCAAACTGCCACCTGCTGACTTGCAGTTGTCTTAAAATGAGCAGTCACTAATTACATTTCTGTGATTGGTAATAGCTAAAAGCAGTTATTTTCTGAAAGTTCACCACAGCCACCATGTCTGGACTGTGGTCAGTGAAATTCAGCCAGGAGCTGGGATGGTTAGTTTTGGCCCATCACACAAAGTATAGGCATAACTCTTCCCAGTACGGTCTGATTTTTGTCAAGGAAGCATATGATTTGAGCTAATCTTCATTTCCTCATTGCCCTGGGTTCAAAGAATTTTTTTTTTGTTTGACACTGGAATTTTACACAGAGTGAAAGGAAGAAGGTGGAAGGGGAGAGAGAGGGTTAACATTCCTGAGGGGAAAGACTGGATGTGGTGGGACAGTTCTACTGGGGAGGAGTCAGACTTCACTACACTTCAGGAGTCAGAAGTGCATCCTCAGATACAAAGATGCCTTGTAGAAAATGCAGTTCTGGATTAGTTGTATGCTCTTTTCCCTGTACCTCCCATGACACAACACAATCTTTTCTTGCTCTCTACTTACTTCCCCTTCACTTTTCTCAGAGCACAGAAGATACCAATATTTTTACTATTTGTCCTCATTTGGTGTACACTTGTTACACAAAACACTGAGTTTGGTGATGTTGAAATTGCATTTTTTTCCAATTCTTTCCAAGGCTGGCTAGGACTTTGCATAACCCTTGAACGAAACATGAAGGTTGCTGATCTAACTGCAACCTTCCAGTACCTGAAGGGAGTTTACAAGAAAGATAGAGAGAAACTTTGCAACAAGGGCTTGGAGTGACAGGACAAGGAGAAATGGTTTCATTTCATTTCAGTGGAAGAGGGCAGGTTTAGATAGGATATTATGAAGGAATTCTTTACTGTGAGGGTGGTGAGGCCCTGGCATAGGTTGCCCAGAGAAGTGGTGGCTGCCCTATCCCTGTAAAATCTAGGAAGTATGCAAGGCCAAGCTGGACAGGACTTGAAGCAATCTGGGATAGTGGAAGGTATCCCTGTCCATGGCAAGGGGATTGGAACTGGATGATCTTTAAGGTCCCTTCCAATCTACACCATTCTGTGACTCTATGATTCTATGATTCACCTGCTCAAATACTTCCTGGTAAGGAGCCCAAAATAAATCACAGCTCTTGCTAAAGCAAATAAGCAAATTTCTCAGAAAATGTGGGTTTTTTTCAAGTTGCAGTATTTATGGAGAATGCTGACATGACCCTTCATCTCTAGATCAGAGCCAGCTATCCTCAGAAGGACATGGAGTCATGCTCATTTATCCCTGCTACAACGAACAACCCTTCAGTTTTCCAAGAGGATAGTGCTTTGAAAAGAAAATAGGAACCCCCCTGAATCTTCTGTGGTGCACAAGCATGAGCTGCAGTTTGCATGCCAGTCCTTTGCCACTGAATTTCCTTCTTTTCACAGAAGTCAAACAGGGCAGCCCCTGAGCCAGATCCCTGCCAAGATTCTGATTAAAAGCTCACTCTCTGCACCTATCTATTTATTTTACCACTCTGCACCTGCAGACTGGTTTCAAGACCCTCATTATTGCTCACTTGTCTCTGGCCTCATTCTGACAAACTTTGCAGACAAAATGCCACATTTCCCTTCTAATGACCATCACAACAACCCCAGCTCTGAGCAGCCTCTAATAATTTCTCCATTTTTTTCCCTGCTCACTGAATATGTAATAATGAACAGTCATACACCATGCTGAAAGTAGAGTGAATGCAATTTCTAGAAATGGAAATCTGCTTTTAAAAATTAAATCAAAGCAGGTAAAAGATACAAAAGAAGAAGAACAAAAGAAAAACAGAAACCCCCAAGAAGAGTATAACTGAAGACAGTGAGTGACCTTTTCAGGTTCTCAGAAATTCTATCTAGAGATTTATGAATTCTGCACCTGGAGAGGCCTGCACAGCCCTTGTATTGTGTCTCAGTCCCTAATTTCTGTTCTTTATAAAGGTAGAAGGACCCAGCACTGACTTGGCAGGTGCTGCCACTGGCCAGACTGGAGCCCCTGCTCAAGCCAGTTTGGGGGCAAACTGCTGGAACTCCAGGCTTTTCTTTGAACCCCTTTTTTTCCAGCCCTCCTTGTAGGTTCTCCCTGACTCCCTTACCAATTTCCCCACAAGATGTACTTGGAGCTTGATTGCTTTTGCTAACTAGAAGAAGAGTAAAATCCCTCTTTTCCTTGGACCTATGGTGTCCTGGGCAGAGGACAGCCCATGCAAGCACAACTCCTCCAGGCTGTTCTACTCCCAAGGCAACACATGGGAATAGCTCTTGTAGGAGGTGCCATTGATCTGTTACATGGTACAATTGACAAGCAACCAGCAACCACAGCAAAATCCACCCTGCCTAGACCTGGTGAGCCTGAAGTGCTTCTTCACATGGAAATTCTATGTTTTGTTTCCTACAGTATCAGTCATTCTTGTAAAAATACACTTCTTACAATACCTCCTGTATTAACATGTGTTAACGTGTTAACATATGAAATTTCAACCTTCCCTTTAAGATACCATCCTGCTGCTTCCCAAGGGACCTTTTCACAGCATTGCTGCAGCATGGGAATATAGAGCTGACAAACAAACAGGTATTTTAAAGAGATTCCAGTATGAAATTTGAATGGGGAAATCAAATACTTCTAGTTTCGTTTTGTCAAGACAGGTTTATCTTTAATCCAGAAGACATTCAGAGAGTATATTGTACCATGTGCACTTCCAAAGGCACAGCAAGGACAGAATATTACCAAATTCTCACTGGTTATCCAGCCTAGGGGTAGCAAACCATCTCCAGGAGAGAGCCAGCTGTGCCATACAAATAGAGGATTTATTTAGACCTGTTGGTCCAGCCAGATGTGAAGGCAAAAGCTCCAGTCTCATTAGTGCAAGCTCCTAAGTTATAAACCAGGACCAAAATGGGAGAGGAAAACTCAAATCTTGGATCTGTACCATCAGAGAGAACAAAGTTTACCCTGTGAGTCACAAGTCACAAACCAAGTGTGTATTAATCTTCCCCCTGACACATTTCTTCCATCCATCAGATCTAGCATTGTGCTGCTCTAACAGTGAGGATACATCATGTCATTCATGACACATGATGATTCCCAGATGTTCAGAGAGTTCTGCTACCCAGTGGAACAAATGGGTGTTTACAGTAAAATAAGCACCAAATTTAGCAAAACTGAAGATGAAGTTACAAGTTAATTAGTGCAAGAGGGCCTAAGCCCCATGATATATGGCACTCATATTTCTTCAGCAGATCCAGAAGAACAAATTGAGGAAAGAGTCCAACAATTGAATAGCAGAAAATCAAAACCAAAAAAACCCACCCAGAAAGTCACCCTGAGAGAAGCCAGAATAAATAACACCACTGCCGAGCTCTGATGTAGCTCTTCTGGTGGAGTTCCTGGTGATGAATAAAAGGAGCTCTGAGTCAGGTGCTTGTAAATACAGTCATATGTAACACTAAATCAATGAGAAGGAGAGCTGGGAGAGGAAAAAGGGTCTAAAAAGATCTTGGAGAGTCTGTGAACCTCTCAGCTGACTACAAGAGCTCCTGATTCAGGCAAGAATACCACAAGTGTCTTTGAGGGTTATTTGCTCTTAAATTTCTTTCGTGGCATGTTGAGGAGCAGCTAGAGAAGGTGGACACCTACCTGGGGCTGTGGGAGGAGACATGAACCTGGGCCTCACTGACTTAAACAAACTGAGGCAAAACACAGATTTCCACTGGACTGCCTTGGTGCTGATGTTTCCGATCTAATGTAAGGAGGGAAGAATGGCAAACTCTCAAACCAGACACTGCAAAACTCCAGTGAGATCAAAAATAACTCCCTGTTAAAGGCTGTCCTCCTAAAAACTTTAATGTTTTCAAAAGTCATTACAGCTCTCCATGTCTTCTGCTAAATCTTCCAACCTCTCCCAGACATTTCAGTCAGTACTGAAAGGAGCCATGCAAAAAGAATCCAACCCACCCATCCTCTAGCACTTCATGTCAAACCCAGGAAACAGGAGCAGCCCGTGGGAGCCCATCACACTGCCAGGAGTGGGGATCCTGTGACCCCAGAACAGCTCTCTGGAGACAGAGTTCATACAGTGACAGAGGGCCAAACACCAGCGCTGTGCCTGGATACCTTCCTTATTCTGTGCTAGAGAACAAATTTGTTTTCCATAAAGGATTAAATAGACCAATTTTTGATCCGGCTTGCAGTGCTGAAAACAACCTGCAAAAAAACAGGTGGGAGCCTCTTTCATGCAAGCCAAAAGACAGATAAAAATAGACTTGAATTGCCATTGAAAGTATGGTAAAACAATCCTTTTCCATCTGCTAAAGCAAAACCTGGGAGTAAGTGAATTAACAGGTCCCCACAAGCAGACACAGTGAGCAAGGCATCGCTGCTCGTTAATTAGGATGAACGTGACAGCAATTGATTGCCTCTACCTCTTGAAGGCATCAATCAGAGCCCAAAGCTGAGTGTGCATCTTGTCTGTCCCTCACAAACCCTGCTGGAACTCTGCCCATTCCTTCCTAAATGTTTAGAGCAGCATTCCCTCACAAGCAAAGGCCTTTCCTCTCATGCCATCTCTGTATTCCCCATCCAGCCCGGCGTTAAATCCTGGTGCCACTTTGAAGTCGGCCACAAGCGATGACTTCAAGATGTAGAACCCAGGGCATTTGCAGAAAGGGTTTTTACAAAGCCAGGATGTCCTTTCAGAGAGATTAGACCCGAAGGCCATAATTAACACGTCCCTGCTGCTGTTATGACAGCATAGCCCTGATCACCCACACTGACATTCAGCTGGCCAGAGTGATCCCAAAGGAAGGATCCTCAGCACCATCTAATTATGCCAAACTTCAGCCTGTTGCTCAAGAGGGTTGCTTCTGTGGATAGGCTGCTTAAAATACCCCATGTACCCAGGCATGGAAACACAGACTTCCCCTCAGTCCAAACACAGCCAGTTTAATCAAGTCAGACTGTGACCTGTCCCAAGCAGAAGGGAGATAGAATAGTTTTTGTTTAAACAAGGGGGGGAAAAAAGCAGCCAAATCCTTGTCTCATTTATGGTAATGTAAATCTAGAATAACTGGATAAATATAACTGAAGTTAAAGCTTTTATAAACAGGTATAAATCAGATCAGCTTAAACAAATGCAAGTTTTTAAGACTTTGGCATCTTTTAAACCTCAGTTTCTGGTTAGATGCTCAGTCAGGCTGAGTCCAGCCTTTCAGCTGCCTGTTATTTATGGGACTGTTCACAAAGCCGAGTGGTCACCCCACAGGACGTTTAACCTCCATTTGCACGACACTTAGCAGATGTGTAAACTGAAAGGCTGGCAGAAAATTGAGTGTGCACAACTGGGGGACAGTACTGTCCCTCAAAAAACTAAAGTATCAAATAGAGCCATTAAAAAGCCAAAATTAAAAATCAAGATGTCCACCCCAGAAAA
>VYXD01009300.1:2095036-2122505 GCA_013397195.1 Hylia prasina | reverse complement strand
CCCAAAAAAAAAAAATTTAGAGGTTTTTTTTTTTTTTTTTTTTAGTTTGAACTGTTGAAACATTTTGACTGAAAATAAACATTTTGACATTTCCAAGTCAGAATGTATACATGTGGTTTGTCAACAAAATTGGGTTAGAAATCGCAAAGGAAGAGGTTTTCATGTGAGGTTTATATTGTACTTCCTGCTTTTTGAAGAAACAGTGCAACCATGTCCAGGTCAAAAAGTTAAGAGGTGCTCAAAAATGCTAACAATGAATTGCCCACTCTCCTTTAATCTCAGATCAGTTTTGAACTCAGTTTGGATTATCCCTGATTTTATTCATGATAATTCATCTACTTTTCCAGCTGCATAGGCAGACACAGGGACCTGGGCTACCAATGACTTTCATGCACAATCTAGGATTAGAAAAGCACAAAAAATATTACCTTTGTATGTGTTTTCTTGAACCAGAAGTTTTATTTTCCACGTTTTAAGGGTGAATGCTGGATCCTATATCAGATTCCTCTTCTGCATTTAGACTGCTTGGACACAGCTGAGAGATTTCAAACATCAAATCAGTTTTGAGTTGTGTGAATTCCTTCCAGATATGACTTTTCTTGGATGTGTAAAGACTCAGCACTCAGAAAGCACCTGAATGACAAGTCTCCTGCCACAGCAAAGGATCTGAATGAGCAAACTACTGGCCATACAATTATTTTTACTATTTCTTTATTTTAACTGCAATGCAGAGAATAAGAGTTCAGGCAAAAGAATATTTTAAATCTGTGGCCTTAATGTGGAACAGAACTGCATGGCCAGAAGAATTAAAGTTGTCTTGCTTTTATTTTAAACTCCTATATCTTGATTCTGGCCAGATTCAAGAAGTTGAAAAGCCCAGAATATTTCTCTTTTCTCAGTATCTCTGGATTGCCTTCAAGCAAGGTGGCTGGAGAGACTAGAATCAAAATCATTTCCATTACCCCTCTATCTTACTAATCAAAGCTTATGCCAGTGACAGAAATTGTTGATGCTCATGCAACAAGTGTTGATCTGAAAAATATAAATGTATTTTATGACTTTGGAGAACTTAAATGAGATTTTTTTATAGAGAGATGTTTATGTGTGTATATATACCCAGTAAGAAACTAGTACTATTTTTCTCTTCCATACACCTACCTCTAATTACTATGTGTTCTATGGTAATATATCCCATTTATATAAGGTCCTTTGGAAAGGGAGTCTTATCTCAAAGATACTCAAGCACCCACAAGAAAAGCAAAGAAAAGAAAGTTGATATGAGATCTAAATTATTAGAGAAAATATCTGAAAAATATTGCAAAAAATACTGAAGACAGGATATCTTGCTGTGACACCCTGTGTATCCAAACTGAAAGATTCTGAGTCTCAGGGAGCAGCTGGTATTGAGCATCACATCCTAACATCCAGCAGAATGGCCAAGCAGCAACGAAAACATGAAAAATCTGGAAGTAAGTTGGAAAACGTAAGCAGCTTTTTTTCTTGTTAGGCATAAATTTCATGCCATTGGATTCTCAATTCATTTTCTATCAAGAGAAAAACTGAGACCCAAATATTTGATGTAACATTCAAGTATTTTGCAACACAAGCAGTCCAGACTTCTCTAATTTTTGCCTTTTACAAAACCCTCATAATATTCTATTCCTGTCAGGAGCTTAAATTTTCTTGATGGAAAGAGATGATGTGGGAGGACAAATGGCTGAGATGCAGTGCTTAATCTATTAGAAAAAAACATCTCTCTTACATCAAGGATTCTTTGCTAAAATAGCAATGAATCAAATCAACTACAATATGGAGTTTCCCCTTGCACCAGCATTATGACTTTTAGACAATGGTAGACTTAAAATCCTTTATAGCCAAGCACTAGACTGATATTTATGGGGATTTAAATAGTTGCACAATACCAAAAAGAAGGACAAAACATTTTAGAGGAGAGGATAGTCCATCCCATATCTTTGAAGCTTTTGGTACAGAAATAGCTACAGGAGGCGGAAAGGAATGCAACACATGAATATAATGTACACAACACCTTTTAATTTGTCCCAGTGAATCCAAAAGGGTGTAACTTTAAGAAGTTTAGGCATTCAGAGAGTACACTTTGGATAAATAATTAAAAAGTCTTCAAGTAAAGCAGAAGATTGCACTAATCCAAACAGCCTCTGAATTTCAACTTGCTTAAACTCACATATATTCACTTCTGGGTTTGGTCCTGGCAATGGGACCTGCTACAGAGTGGGTTTTCTTCTTGGGGAAACAAAATGAATGAGTGGTATTAGAATCCCCTGAGAGGCTTAGGTGCAGGTTGCTAACAATATTAAACGTGTGGATGAGTGGAACAGCCTAAGAGATTTCAGAAAAGGAGAAAACTCTGCTGTGGAGACATGCACTGCCTTTCAATTGTCACAAGGAACACCAATCCCAAAAAGCTGAAGCTCCCCATCATCAGGGAACAGGAGTATAACTTGCAAGGGAGCAGCAGCCACCAAGCACGAGACAAGAGTCTTCAGGAGCTTGGGCTTGTCCAGGTGTGGGAATGTAGATGCATTTCCTGCAGCATCACATACTCCAGAGCCAGGAATACAGCAAAGATCTGAGCTGTGCGTGCTTCAACACAACACGAAAGAACTTCACGAGGACATGGTGATGAGCAAAGCAGGAGAAGCCCGAGTTTATTTACATAACTCAATTTTATACATTTCCAAAGGTGCCTGTGGATTGGAGGATGAATCCCACTTCCTAAATCACATTGGTCAAGACAACTGTCAATCAACTTTCTCCTCCTACCTAAAAATAGGTAAACAATGAAGGACAGTTAGGAAAACAAAGCTATTGTTTATAGTAAAAAGTGTGGGAAAGTAAAAATTCTGCCTCCAATATGAAAGACAAATCAGAAGGCCTAGAAAAATCTTCAAAACCAGGGTGACACTGTGGGTTCCTAGACAAAATTCAAATTATCCAGCCATGTGAGACCTACATGGCATCACACTGTTTCCTTCAGAGTTTGTCACTGTCTCCTCGCATCATCCACACATTGGAGAGGAAGGAAGGAAAGCGCCTGCCTGGAAGGGGAGAGGTGGAGTAGAGCAAGAAGATCCAGGAGCTGGATATTTATGATCCAGCTATTCAGTCTCCAGGAGAAGCTTGCAGTAGCAGGCAGGGCCCTGAGTCTAAAAACTGGGTAAGTGTAATCTTTCTAAGATAATTCTAGCATCCCCTCTCCTCATCCGAGTTGGAAGTGCCCTGACTTCATTTTCCCACAGATAGGAGAAATAAAGGTTTATGCCACATAAAGCTCGGAACCTTTTGCTGAGCAGATGGATGGCCAGCTTCCTGCTCTCTTAGGTAAGCAATAGAGGAAATTATACTGTAATTCAGAGAGCTTTGAAATAAAATGGCTTTTGGCAATGCTTAGACTAGTGCTAATATCACAGCAGTTATTTCTGTCAGCTTCAGAGTACTGTGTTGTGGCCAATTAATGGAAAAAAAGATGAGAGTCAGTTAATTGCTCTGGGATTTTCTCTCTGAATGTTCAGGCTAGATTAAGGAAAAGGCCTTGCCCTTGCCTGTATAGTCTCTTATTTCCAATTGGTGTTACAGCAGTGTTGGCCTCGCTGCTCCTATTAAAGGTCAGTCAGTGTTTCCACTATAAACCTCCTTTACTGCAGATTTCACACAAGTGTGTGAGTTTAATTTACTCTGGACTGAATCACAGTTCTTCTTGACCTGGAAATGGAGGTGTTTTGATCTGTTCTTTAAATCTGTATGCTCATTTCAGTATTAACCTGGGACATCTTAAAAGAAGGTCATCTCTAACACACATTCTTATTTAAAGATTCCAAGTGTAGATGATCCCCTTTGGATAACTGATTCCTTCAAAACACCAGCCAGTGGTTTCCTGATTTAGTCCCAAAGCAATATTGGCAGCTCACTGCATGTTATCTGAGAAACTATGGTTATCAAGCTTTATTATTCAATAGAGGGTGGGTCACTTCTGAAAAATGAAAATCTGAAAGGAAGGTATTACTATTTGGAACAATTTCAGTTTCCAAACAAAAAGTTGTATTTCAAAATGGGCTGTGCACACAACCAGCAATTGGACACAGCACAATCCCCAGGACAGATTATGAAAATGTTTTTTGCCATTGGGCAGGAAACAAAAAAACACTGGAATCAAAATCCTGTATTCTCCAAACTTCTCTAGAAATTAAGTACTCCGTGGGATATCTCTAGGGCAACTGATCGTCCCTTTGTAAAATGAATAATCACCAAGGAATTAGTTGTAAAGTCCCCTCATTATACACCCACACACATCTTCTTTCCCACTGAAGCAATAGCTCCCGCTGTCTATCTTCTGTCTCCCTCTGTTGGGAAGAGGCCTCCTCCACAGGTAGAAGAGGCCAAGTGCCAGCTCTGGTGGGTTATTCCCTGTCCTGCCTTAGCTGGGGCACACAGGGCACATGCAGGCCCCTCTCCTCCCCAGGGCTGAAGCTGGTCCCTTGTTCCCTTTTCCCTTTGTGGGCAGAAGAGCCAAGGGAGCCTTTTCACCCTCTAGAAAGGAGTTGAAATTAAAGGAGAGGCTTTCCAGAAAATTCAGGTTTGGCGTCATATACCTGTCATTGAGGTGTGTAAGAAAGGATGGGTGGTGGGGATACCTAAGAATTTGGAAATAGTTTTGTATTCCATGTTACAGTATAAAAAACTGTAACCATTTTCAACAGGAAAAATCAAAGCACCTCCCAATCAGTCACATCTTTATTCTCAGGGAATTATTTGGTGATAATTCTCCAATTTGTGAAGTTTCACTCTGAACAAAACAAAAGCAAAATTCTTTTTCCACGGTTATTTGCATTCTTTGCCCATCCCTACTTTCAGCTTTAAGTCTCTCCACACGCACCTAGGTTTGCTCATCCACACCCGCACACCTGGTTCTCCGTTAGGACTGCCTTGGCATGGCCCCAAGAGCAGTGGATTTTGAAGCCAACACCCATTTCTCATGCAGAGGACAATCCCACACCTATGGCTATGCTTTCAAACTATCTAAATGCACACAGTGCATCTGCAGAACTTAACTGCAGAGGTGTAAATTTAGACTGTTGCAACAATCTTGATGGAAATCTGATCAAATTCTTACTGCATCATGAGCAGGGTTTGGTTTAGCTCAGGCCATTTGGAGGAGGTCAAGCTAAAGGCAGAACTCCCTGTGAGGATTTTAGAGCCAGAATGGCCACATAGGGAGTTCTGCCATCAGGCTGCACAGTTTACCAAGTCAGGTGAGAATGGCCTGTGTACCTCTGTAGCAGTTACAAGTAAATTGCACTTTCACACCCTTCTTCTCAGACTCAAGGATTAGAAACCTGATACTTCAACACAAAGCTGAATGAGCTGATGCATCACAGGCTGCCATGAGCTGCCAACCAGAGCTGCTGTTCAAGGCATCCTAAACTTTAATATGGAAAAAATTCTTTACTCTAAGGATGGTGAGACCCTGTCATGGGTTGCCCAGAGAAGCTGTGGATGCCCCATCCCTGGAGTGTTTAAGGCCAGGCTGGATGGGGCTCTGAGCAACCTGGTCTAGAGGAAGGTGTCCTTGTCCACAACAGAGGGTTGGAATGAGATGATCTTTAAGGCCCCTTCCAACCCAAGCCTTTCTATGATTCTATGTTCTGAACATGGACACAAGCACATGGATCTACTTGGGCTGCAGGCAGCATTAACACAGTGATACCATGTACCAATAAGACTGGAACATGTTCAAATGATGGGCTGGTCTCATTCACATCTGCCAGCACCAATTTATGTAGCCATGCCTTCCTATTAATCAGTATTTTGCAGGTCTGACACCAAAGGCAGCTTTTACAGTCCAGCCAGCCACCATGGAATACCCTGGGGAGGACACAAGTGCGTCCAAAGAAACGGGACTTTGGGCAGCGCAGCTTTGTGTGTCTCCACCTTCATCACTGCTCTGCTGGGACCAGCAGGGAGGCAGCTCATGGACAGTGGGAAGGATGAGTAAAGGAAACTATGCTGGAAGAGATTCACTAGAGAAAATCTCTCAACCCAAAAGGCCCACTCAGGGTATCCCTGAGGAGAATGAGGTGCTTTGGCTGGCACAATGAATCATGATCTTTATTCACAGGGAAGAAGAATTCATACTTTTAGACTTGATAGTAAAGTGGGTTCAGTCCAAAACAGAGGGACAGCTCAGTAGTAAGCTGGATCTACAGCTATTTACTTTTAAGTCAGATTTGACCATGAGTTCCCAGACTGAAGTCAAGACTTTCTACCCTTTCCATGTTGACTGACCCTCTTACCTCAACTAAAAGCACATGACTCTTACAGGTCGTTTTAGGGTGTGGGAGTGTTTCATCCTGCATTTGTCAAGGGCTTCTCCAGCCTGTATTTCTGCATCTCTGCATTTACAGTATGGAAAGCCCTCTCCCTCTGAGCCCCTGTTGTACACATGATGAGAAATCCTCCTATAACATTCTAACAAAACAAGCTTGAACAGAGCCAGCAAAATTTCACTATAAGCTATTTCTGTAGGTTAATTCTATTGCATAACTTAAACAATTGACAATCGGCCATAGAAGAACAAAAGATGTGTTGAACAAGAGAGGGGATCTTCTTAAGTCACATGACACTATTAGTTGCTGCTTCCAGCACAAATTTTCAGTGTCAGAGCACCACAGAAACACAGGAGAAGACAGAGGTGGTCCATTACTGTCTCAGCTGAGCAGAGTCTTTGTGTCCAGCTGCTGAGGGACTGATGCCACTGCCCCTTTTACTTGCCTGAAGTGCCTGAAATGTGTTCAAGCTCCACTTATTTCCTGATTTTTCAAATTGTAATAGCCTGTGCTTTTATTCACATTGCCTTTATTTTCTTTTCTTTTTCCTCTTTTTTTCCAGATGGAAACTATCTGGAAAGAAACCCTTCAGTAATAGAGAAACCAGCAACTTGTGGGATGAGCTCAGGATTGCTTGGGAAGAAGAGACCCAGGGAGCGCACGTTATTTATCTTGCATTACTCCACTTTTTTCCAAACGTATTTTTATATAACATGACAGGTTATCACTTCTTGCCTTTGGCTACAGATGGGTAGGACTGCAAACAATCAAATGCAAATCAAGAACAGTCTACAGCAGACACACCATTGTATTGTCATGGCATCACTCCTACTCACTCCATTAGTCAAAGCATTCCCTCGGTTTGGTTACTTGGATGGAGCAGCTGGGTGGAGACGGAGTGTGTGGGTGGATGGCCCTTCTCCAGCAGAGCAAACGCTCTCCTCGGGGGACGTCTCTTACGACAAGGAATTCCTCGTGACATCATGGGCTGCTTGACGCGGGAGTGATGTGCTCGAGCTGGAATGGCTCCCACTGAGTTTTATAACACAGCCAAAATAGGATGAGCAAATCCTACAAGGATAATCAATTCAGGGGCGTGGCTGTAATTTTACCAGGATTTTTCCTTCCTTCCTTTCCCAATAGTAAGATGTGTTTCAGAAATGAAGCTTCTAACCCCAAGAAAGCTGGATGCACACGCTGACTGTGATTAGCAGAGGTCTCCTTTTGTTGGATTTATGCACAAAACACAAACACAAAACTTTTCCCTTTCCAGATCAATTAAAAGAAATCTCCTTCACACAACCTCATAAAATAATCCAATAGTCTTCAAAAAAGGATCAAGTTGTTTTAAAACTTTAAGTCAGCCATGCTTTAGATTTAAATCTATCTTTACTATTTAGAAAAGGCCTGACATTTTCTTACCAGAAAAAAAAAAAAAGAACGGCAAATTTGGGCTAGATGAACTAAGGAATTGTTTGTCCTGTCTAATTCACCAAAAACCCAAGAGACATTTACTCAAATGCTTCACATCTCAGCAATGTTCACACAGTGTACAGACCAAGCTGGCATCACTGACCGAGGACATCTCATCAAAACGTAACACATTCTATAAATCACACAGTGGGCAGCACCACAGGGATGAGAAATATCCTTTTTGTGCTGTTTTTGGTTAACAGAGCACAGCAAGCCCTGGTCAGGACTACAAAACACAACACGACAAGACAGACCAGGGATATTCGATCTTCTCTAACTCCTGGGTAGAGCTTTAGGGCAGTAGATTTCAACTCCAGTTTTCTGTGCTTTACTTGGTGTAGAACAACTGACAAGGGCAATTCCTACACACTTTGGTTGTTCCAGTTAAAACAGTTGGGAAAGGACAGGTGAGTGTGGCTACACACATCAAAGTGGGTCAAAAATATATTCTGGCATGACATTACAAGAACAATGTGATGAGATCGAACAAGCTGTGATACACAGGATCTGATATTAAAAAACCAATCAACTTGCCTCAAAAAATTAAAGTATTGTCTTCTAGAAAAAATGCATTTAAGAAAGAACACAGAACTTTAGTGAGATGTCATAACCTGGTATCAGCAAAAAAAACCCAAATTAACCTGAGCTTTAATTCCAAGGGAAATATTGTACAGTAATTATAATCTAGTGAGAAACTAAATTGAAACTGTAATTGAGAAAATTAGGGGAGCATGTACTGTGGCCACATCTCTGCCTTGGATCTACTCACAAGGAGCTTGGTGAGATGGAAAAAGGAAAGATTTGGCTACTGGTAAAACTAATTCCTCCTCCTGCCCTACAAAACAATCTGTAAGCCCAAACATAAATTCACAGTAAGACAGTTTCCAGTAATAGGCAAAAGTACAACACACAATTATCTGTGTTACACAACAGCTGAAAATCTCATTTATAATGAATCCACAGGTTCCCCGGGAGGTGAATCTCTGCTGTGGCTGCTGCAATAGTTCAGGATCTCTCCCTAAGCACGAGCAGGGCAGGTTTGACCCCAGCTGTCCCCCACATCCCAGGACACCATCCTCCCAGGTTGTATCCTACTTCTCCTTGACACCACACTACACAAACACACCCTCCCAGGCCCCAGCACACCTTTCCCATTATTTGAAATGTTTTTCACTGCGGAGCACATGTGCATTCTTCCAAACATGTGTAAGAGCTCCAGGGGCCCAGGGGAGCTGCAGCCCCCGTGGCGTGCAGCAGGAACACAGCCAGCCCGCCTGAAAAGAGAATCGCCCTGAGCAATGCTTACTCTTAGATTAGCTGCACACAACAGGGAGATCTTCCTATCTGAAAAGTGCATATTTGGAGAGGTACACCTCCTGCCAAGGCTTTCCCAAGTGGCTCCCAGGTGCACCAAGGCTAGCAGGGGTATTAGAGAGAAGGTGAAAACAAACTCTGGCATGGGAGAGAGGGAACACACTAAATTCTCCTCTTAATCCCTGATATTTAAGGGATCGCTTTAAACCCTGCAGCATGAGATCTGTGATTCATGACATCATATGTTCTTTATTTGGGTTATTCCTATTATTCCTGTCAGTGTTTGCTATTGTCTTTTCTGCAAAAGGAGCTTGACAGCCGATGAAAGCAGCACAGGTGACTGGCAGTTTTCCACAATCCTCTCCCCTCACAGTCCCATTCCTCACTCTAATTTAATCAGGTGTTTTTAGCTGGTATATCATGCTTTGCTCTCCGAGGCACGCTACACCTAAGGTTCACCTACACAGTGTCACTGGCATCTTAAATCACCATTCTGGCTCCAGGGTAGCTCTAGGAGTATCAGCATGTACTGACTATCCCTCATTAAAATTCAGCAGCGCTGGAGCAGATGAATTGTGCAACCCCATTGTTCCTGCAGTGTGGTTGCAGGCATTCATATAATCTTATTATGACTTTTGGGTGGTTCGCATGCATATTTACACTTTAACTTTCTGTGCTGTAGGTTCAAAGAGGAGCATGTGAAATAGTAATATATGGCTCTTGGAACTGGGAAAAGATTAAGAGTCTCCTAAAATAAATACAAAGCAATCTAACATTAGCACAGTGTGGAATTAACACCGGAGCAAGGAAAAAATACTGTAAACTGTTCTGGGAAAATTAGTATTTTTGTTTTGGAAAAAAGCATTGTCTTTGAAAATCTTCATGTTAAGTAAAGGTTCTCATATTGTAAGCTTCAGTCCATGTCCTGGAACCCTTTCCACAGTGCAGATACTCACCGTGTTTGCCACCAGATAAAGCCAAAGTGGAATTGCAGTGCCCTCCTCGGGGATCTTTCCCTGCATTTTATTAGGGACCTACACTCCTCAAATATCAGCAATTGGCAAAATGAACAAAATTAGTAGGAAATACTTAGGTCTATTTTCCCATAAGGAATTTTGCCTTAAGGGACCCACCAGGAAGAGGCGAAGAGAAAACACTTCCCTGTTTGTTGTGAAATCCTTTTCCAAAAGGATTTACATTGACAACCCAGGGATACCTCAAAATATTTGAAACTTTGCATAATGCTTACAAAACAATACAGATGAGCAAGCCTTGAAAGATTACAAGGAAGTGTGGCTGCTGCTGATTCCCAGAAAAATGCTTTCATCACATAAATACAGTTGAGAGAGACATAAAGGAAAAGGGAAGACTCAAGCAACCTTGACCTGACAGGGTAAGAAATCCCTCTATACATAACTGTGCTGAGTTAACACACTGGCAACATCAACCCTAGCAGCTGGCAAAGACATTAACAACCCCTGTAAGGAAGAGTGCTTGGATTTGGATCTCAGCATTATTCGTCACCTTCCCCCTTCAGAAGTGTGGCCATGGCATCCTCAAGGTTTCATAACATGGACTGATTTTTGCCTTCCTCCAGTTTCCCCTGATGAACCCCTAATGAAAAGTGTGCACCTCAGTGTTAGCTCAGCAGGAAGATGCTCTTTGCACTCTTCTTTTCATACTACACCTACACTATTTCCATGTGCTTTTATTGATACAACTGTATTTACATTTCTATTTTATATGTACAATGCACATCAGGATTTAATGGCACAGACAGGACAAGAGTCAAAAAAATCCATCCTATTTCTCCACTACAAGACTTTACTTACCCCAGCCCTTGGCTTCTCTACAAGGACCACCAACAGAGGCAACAGCTGAAGACAACTGCAGTAGTTTTCTTTGGAATATGAACACGAGGAATTCAGCTGACACTGGAAGGATTCTGGATGGTGGGTTATACACCTGCCAGGAAGAAGCAGCTATTTAGAAGGCAGAATCTGGGGTTTATCCCTTCATTCCCTCACCGATAAAAGAAAAGCAGCCCATCACATGAGGTTGTGCACGCCCCACAGGGCTTCTTTCCTCTCCCCCCTTCCACTTCCTCCCTTTTGGTAAGGTGGGAGAAGTAAAGAGCAGCAGGAGCAGCCATGAAGCTTCTCCTTTTTGTGGTTTAACGCTGCAGTGTGTGACCTCTGCTTTCTTTAGTCACAAGCCTGGCAGGTACAGCTTCAGTGAGGCTGCTGCAGTGGAATTTCAATAGACAGTCTAAAAGGGGTGGCTGGCACCAATGACTTAAACAGAAAACCTTGTGTTTACTGGTCCAGGATCAAGCAAAACATGCTGGCCTAAGCCTTTCCTATATATATATATATATATATATTAACATACTTCATTACATATAGTCTTTAACCATAGTGAGTGAAACATTACCAATGGGAAATCCATAAAAGTCGGAATCTACAGAATGGAATGTTTTGATTATTTTTGCCCACCCTCTCCCAGGAGACAATCAAAGAGTAAACAATATTTTAGCTTTCCTCGAATTAATTATTTGTAAGCTTTTCCCCATCAGACTTCCCTCTTGCTGCAGAATAACATACCTCCCCACAGGAAAAAAAAAACCCCTTTAAATTCCAGAGGAAACATCTTAGCACCTTTTATGTGGTCCAAAATAAATAGTCCATAACACAGTAAAATCTTTTTTAAGAATAATGGGCAAGGAAATGGCTAGAAAAATAATTTCTGAAAATCCAACAGCAGAACAAAACAGGAAAATCTCTGAGTTTTGCATCTGTATTTTACCAACACCCACTTTCTAGTCCACTGTTTTCTTACCATATGAATCCTGGGCTTTACTTCATCACACTAATTAAACCTTTCAGGTATTAGAGAGTACTTTCAGAAATAAATATTTGGAGGCTGTTTATAGATAGAGGAGTATGACAAGGATGCTCTATGCTCAAGGACGCACAAGGATGCTGTAAGTACAGAAATGTTAAATAAAATCACTGCTGAACAAAACAGAAACTAATTCATCAGTTCTCGTGTTTTCAAAATTTTTGAGGCTTTTCTATATCATTTAAAGCTGTGCAAATCACCAGTGTTCATAATGCACAAAGAAAATCTCTCCTATCTTTTTATACAAAGTACAGATATAAGCATTTGTGTCACCCAGAATTTTCTTAGCCTTCTGATGTTTCATATTGGAGTCAGAGTTTCTCACTTTCCCATGCCTTTTAACATAAACAAAGAATTGTTTTTTGTAAATATGGCCAGTGTTTGCATTCCTTCAAATGGGAGGAGAATGTGATTGATAGTCTGATTGACCAATGTGGTTGAGAGGTGGGAATTTCACCTTCCAATCCATTGTCACCTTGATAAAAGTATATATTTAGAAATTAATAAACAAAGGCCTCTTTTTCGGCTCAGCGCTGCATCTCAAAGGATTCCAGGTCTCTGTGTGATCATTTCGTGTCCGACTGCATCACATTTGCTTTATAAGGGAATCCTTTTGTACCAGGACTTTGGAATTTAAAGTTGTGAGAGATAAGCAGACAATTTGAATGTGTTTAATACTGGAATGATTTTTGCATCAGGATATATTATTGGTCTATATTTTCTTTTCTTTGATATTTCATGATGGGTTTTTATCACATGGTTTAAAAAAATGTATTTTGAAAGACAATTTGAAAAAAAACCCAAATCCAGTATCAACAGTGATTTTTTTCTGAAACATTTAGAGTTCACTTAGATTTTTCCTAAGACAAATGCCAATAATTTTCTTTCACATTCTATAAAATCCAGATCAGAGCGGGATCCTAATGCTCCTAGCAGGATATGCAATATAAAACAGAGGACATGCAGAACTCCTGACTGGAAGCTGCTGAAGCTCATCTTACTCAAGTAGGAAGCACGTTTTTTAAACAAATGAGAGTGACTTCTCCTGGGTGTTGTAATTCTATCATCACTTGGAATCTGAAATCAAGATTGGATGCCTTTCTAAAAGATGCACTCATGGCTCAGTCCCAGATTAATGTCTTCGATAGTTCCTGTACTTGGTAGGAAATAATATAAAAATAGCAAGGTCAAATTCTTTGGCTTGTTTTACACCACAGGTCAAAGTGGACAACCGCAATTCCCTGAGGAACCTTGAATTCCCAGCCATCATCAACAACAGTAGTAATTACTGTATGCCTGGAATATTTGATTTAAATCCTGATGGCAAGCAGTGGAGAAGGGCATGAATTATCATCACAGCACAAGCTGTTTGAATCCTACCTCACTTCACAAGTGAGATTTTAGGAATTCTCCTGGCTCTGATCCTTCACGGTGATGCAACGCAATCAACTCCAGTGTTAGTGCTGGAGATAAGAGTTTCTCCTTAAACAGCGATCAGGGATGTACCATCTATTTTACACAGGGCAGGAAAGACATCTTTTTTCAGCTAAACCTAGCAGGTTAGGTTCAGCTACTGAGAAGTCTTTGGAAGAACAAAGATCATCATAACAAGTCACATGGATAGGGGATCCTGGAAACAAAGCTGATGTTTCCACACGGGGACATTTTAACAATTCTGGCCAATTCTCCACTGCAAACTAAAGCAGAGGACAGGGGTCTGTGATATAAGAGGTACAAGCAGTGATCAGCTCTCATATTTAATCATTCAACACTCTGAAAGCTCCAAACTCAGCACAAACCCAGGTCCCAGTGCTGCTCAAGGTGGATGAATCACCTGAGTGATGTGAGCTCAGAATAACTGCACTGACAGGTTGGCTTTAATCACTGCAGGAGCTCCTTGTTTAGTACTAAGATGAGTAAGGCTTTGGCTCTGAGTTATTACTATAGTCTAGAGAGGATGAAGAATTTTAAATAACATGTAAAGTTGTGGATAGGGGATAGAGGCTGAATCCTCTCTTTTTCCACAGATTGATTTTTGTTTTCTCACATGGAAAAGGTGGGCCAGTCAAAAGATGCTTCAAAGCCAGTGTTTAAAAATGAGTTATCACACTGCCCACCTCTGCCATGGAAGGCAGTGTAAATAACTGGGGTCATGCTAAAATTGCAGACAAAATCATGTCTATCATCCAGATTTCTTCAAAAGCTGACTGAGGAGAGAGCTGAGGGCTTTGCAATATCATCTCTCTCAAGCCAACACCTCTTGCACCAGGCAGAAGGCAAGAGTGTTCCCTGTGGATATCAAAGAAGATGCACATGTGCATCTTGCTTTGCATATTTCCTGTCTTGGGTTTACAGAAAGAACAAAAACCCAGCCAAGCCATTGCCCCATAAAATTTGTTGGCCACAGGAGCTGCTGTACATAGCAGGAGATGCTCTGAGTCAGCTGCGGGTGCACAAAAGCCTCCCCTGCTTCCAGCTTTTGCATAAACAGGGATGGACACATCGTGGTGACAGTCTGTCCCTGCAGGACAACCTGCACTCCATCTCTGGCAGGCTGCTCTAGGTCTTGCAGGAATCCTTTGAAATTTGAAGAGTTTTTGTTCAGCACCTTCTTTTTTTCAATTAAAAGCCTTTTTTCTTCTAATAAACATCAGACGTGAGAATATCTAAGACTGACAGTCCTTCTTTACCTTAAGAATAAGAATTTGGAGTCTGGAATTTTTAAAGTTTTGATATTTTTCAGAGTGCCTGTTTTTCTCAAACTGTACACAGGACCAGAAAATAATAAATGGAGTGGCAAGGCAAAGAGGAGAGAGGAGGGAAATAAAAAGAGCTAAGAAAGCCTTTCAAACTTCTCCAGTCCTGGTTGCTGAGAATTGTGACAGATAAGGGCTTTTCAGAGCAAGTGCATATTTCCAAAGTGGATCCCATAGCTCCATCCCAACTGTGTCCCCTCCAATCCTTGCCAGCCCTTGGCTTCGCTCCCTGACCCAGCTGGCCAGTTCTTCCTTGCCCATGTTCCTCCTTTTAAGAAAGGTCTTCAATTTATTTATTGAGTTAAACTTCACACTTTAAAATCTAATTTTTCACATTAAGAACTGTTTGCATAAGCACACAAATGGTTTCTCCCTCACATCCAAGCCCTAAAACCTGTGGAATTGAACAGAGTCCTCTGATATTCCTTTTCTACACAACTGAAAACTGAGATGTTTCTCCTATGTTCACAACAGCTTTTGAACCTCTTGATCTCAGGACTAAGAGTTTCACAAGGGTAAATCCTCTTGGCTCTGGAAAAACATCTCAGTGCTACACACATTTTTGGCAACACAGAAGTCACTCTAATAGCCAGCTGCAGTTCTGAACCTGCCATCTGAAGGGAGGATAAAGAGTTGGGTGTTGTTTAGTCTGGAGGAGAGGAAACTGAGGAATGCATGTGACAAAATGTCTTCCAATGTGTAAGGACTTCTAAGAAGAGAGGAATGATTGATTGTTCTTCGAAGCTAGTGGAAAGAGGAGGAATCAGCATAAGCTCTAGCAAAGACAACTTAAGTCAGATATTAGAAAAACATTTCAGCTATGGTGGTGAAATACTGGAACAAGCAACTTAGGAGTGTGGAGTCTCCGTCACTGAAATTATGCAGAAAAAATGTAGATAAATACCACTTTACAGGCAACCCAGAAACGTGGAATTTCCTTTGCCGGAGTTTTACAGAAAACATTAAAACAAATGTCTGGTAGGCATGGCTTAGTTACACTTGATCTGTTTCATCCAGCCCAACAACCTCTAAAGTTCCTTCCAGTTACTCCATGATTTACAGGGCAGTGGTAAATTCTCATACGATGGGTCCACCCACTCCTCAACTGCACGAGACATTGAACACACACACACTTTGTGGAGGAGCTCCAAGGAGCTAAACGTTAAAAAAGGAAATGGAAAACAAAATTACTCAAGTCTTGGTGCATATAAGAAATCAGCAGCAGACAGACAGGTATCATCCCTGGAATCTTAGAACTCCCAGTTCCAAGTCACCCAGTCACTGGGTCATTTCCCATCAGCTGGATGTAAAAGACCATCCCTCATCAAAACCTGTATTAGCCCTGGTATCTTCTTCCTCTCATTTTACCTTTGCTTAATGAAAGGAAGCACAGCTACTTGATGGCTGGAGTGCAATTAGCTGCATCCTGCTCAGCGTGGCTGAAGTTGTATATTTGCATTTTAATATTTTTCCTATTACAGACCTCCCTGTGCACCCATAAAAAACACAGCCTCTAATCCCCTATTAACTGTATTTAGCAAACCTCAAGTGTTTCCTCCATTTGCAATCTGGCTGGGCTTCAGCCCTGAAGCAAATTTCAGGTGGCTGTGGTCTAAACATTAACTCTGGTCTGGAGCGATTTGTATTACAAACCAAACAGACTTTAAATGGAATCCTAAAGTGCAGTCAGAGCTCAGTCTGGGAACCTGGCTTTGTGCTCCTGAGCCTGCAAACCTCCTCCTGCACTGCTCCTAGGGCAGTCCAAAAATGGGTCGTTACTCACAGGGAGGAAGTGCAGGTGTTACATTAAAGGACTGCAAAGGGAGCCATTTGGTACCAACAATATAGATTTATTACTCATAAATTTTTAAAATTTCCTTGTGTTTTGTGATTAAAAACACATCATACTTTGATTTCCTAACCACCTCCTGTGTTTTGCTTCCAAATTTTTGACAGCCAGTTAATTATGAAGTTTTCAACTTATTTGCCAAAGTCTACCGCACGTGCATGTGCTGCATCACAGCTAAAAGGATTCAGCCACAAATATACCCCTTTTTCTACAGCTGCAGCAGCCATGACATGATGCATTCTTTAATTATTCACATCCTCCAACAATACAGAAGCATCATCTGTTATGCAGGAGGCTTCAGCTTCTATCCTCATAAAAAACCCTAAAAAAACCCAAAGACCAAATTAAGCCTTAGTGCCTTGCTCAGACTGAAGACTTAAAGGAAAAATTACAGGAAGTGGAAAAGGCCTGTGATTTTACCCACACAGCTGGCATTTTGTAGACTGCTTTTAACAGGATGCAAGAAGTGATCAGGTAGACTTTTAAATTACTAGACCCAAGGAAAGGTTTGAATAACAGACTAGAGTTATAATTATTGGCAACAAATCAGCTCTTGTGCTTTTTTGCAAGAAGGAAGCTGTTGATGTGATGAAGTTGGGCACATTGGATGAGTGGATGTCTAGGACTCAGGAATGCATCCTAATAATTCTGATAGGTGCAGGTTTTATACTGCAGGCTGAAATCAACGGGACTGTTCATGTATTGGAAATCAGGCATGTGCTTCAATAGCTCCCTGAAGCAGAAGCTGATGGCACAAAAGGACAAGCAGAGGCTGATACAAACTTCTGAACAGCATTCTCCACTACATCACAGACAGAGATAGCATGAATTTACCAGCAGACCCAAGCTGTCATTCAGGTATTTTTTTCTGTAATAGATCACTCTGTCTTTTAACGGGAAATATTTTCTTCAGAAAATAGGGAAGGCTATAATCATCCTTTTTGAAAGATCCTTCTTTCTTCCTATCTCAGCTATAGCCATATGCTGGCTGCTTTTGGACAATCACTCATTTTTTTAAAAGGTATCCTACAGCATTTAAGTAACTCTGCATCTGAAAACTGCTAACCTTGAAGGACTTTCCATAACTGCATGAGGAATGCCTTAGAGAGATTGCTCCACTGATACTGCTTGTGGCCAGAATAGGAGTTTGATTTCTTTCAAGACAGACACAGGAAAAATAACACCTGTGTTCTCAAGCAGTCCACACTGTAAGCATGTAGAGTAAATAAATAAATACATACATACATAAATAAATCCTTTTTGAACTACTTTGTTCCATTAGCTTCCTCCTGTATAACACAGGTAGTGGCTGGCCTGCTCTTGTGGGCCTGGCACCAGAGTTTTCATCCAAAGCTTTGCTCCTTTGTGCCCTCAGAACAGTCCCACTTATCAGCTACAACAAAAGAAGACTACTCCAAAATTGTTCTTTGATAAATTTGACTAAATAGACAGGGGTTTTTTTCCTATTTGAGGTAAGACTTGGATTAGCTAAATGTTCCAGTTCTTACACAAACTAATGCCCTAATGCAGGACAAGGACAATGCATGGGTGGACATCACACAGGAGGGATGCAAGAATTTATGAATATTCATTTATGTTCCAAGCACTTCTTTCCCTCAATAGTTTTAATACCCTTGTTTGGTTTGCTGTGAGCTGGCATTTCTCCTTGGGATTATTTGTTTTATTTGTGGCAAGACACACAAAGCACCTGTTTCCATGCCCAGTGTGACTGAGCTAAAGTCTTTGTCTATAAAAAAGCTACTGGTTATTTGCCATTCCTTGCTCATTATTCCCTCTATGTCAGATGCTTACATTTGACCTTGCATAGCTGAGAACTCCCACAAGCTACAAAATGGGAACACATGCTACTCTCTTTTCTATCCCAAAACACTATCCAGCAGTGAAGTACTGCTTTGCAACATTTCAGAGTCAGAAAACCAAAACACAGGAGCTGCCCTGTGTTGTCAAGACTTTCCATGTCTCCAGACAGGTGAATGCCAGGGCAGTGAACAGCCTCTGCCTCCCAGCTCTGCAAACTCATAAGGGACATGTCTGTCACCTCTCCATCCTGTCTTGGTGAAGAGCCCACAGACGCAAACCTAACTTACTCCTGGGAAATCAGTGGGCAAGCTCAGGGCAGTGAAACTGAACACACCTGAAAATCTTCCCATTCAACACAAAAGAAATGGTCAGTGCTGGTGAAATATCCAAGTGGGGCTTCTCCGCTGCTTGAGAAAATATTTTAGAACAGAGAAATTTGTCTGTTCAGTCTCATGAACTACCACTGGTAAGAACTGCCTGGAGGCTGTGGCANGGAGAGAGGAGAGGAGCTGACTGTTCTATGCCCTTGTTTCTGTGCCCCAGTGGTGAAGGTTTGCTGAGGCAGCCAGGCTGAATGCCCTGGCTCTGTTGTGCAGCTGAGACTCAGGGTTTTTGGAAAGGCCAAAAGGAGGAGGTCAGACCTTCTGGAAAATGCCAGTGTCCAGCAGAGCTGGGCAACATGGCACCATAGAAAACAAAGGTACAAGGACATTTCCACAGCTGTGCCCCCAGCAAGGGCCTGGCACAACACAGCTCTGCACTTCCACAAAGACCTTGGCCTGGTTATGTTTTCGACCTCCTCTAAGAGGCTGAAGCCTTTCTGGCCTCTGCTCTAAGCAAACATTTTTTCAGAAGAAGGAAACAGAATTGAAAGTGGTGCTGTCAGATGACTGATTAAATCTACATATGTCAATCATACCCCTTTTCACCATCCTGCCCCTGTGGCCCCTGTGGTTACTGAACCAGCACATTCATCACTTCCATACTGAATCCCACCACCAAGGAGCTGTGGATGCAGTGGAACACTTCTGTGCAGCTTGCCTGGTGAGTCTGCTTCAGACTGACTCTGCTGTTGTACAACCAAGGTGTATAGTGATATTCAGAGGCACAGCACTGCTTTTTTTCTCCCTCCCTGTGGTTTCTGTGCTACAATTAATCTAATTTCTAGTGACCTGGCAAGAGAATGCTTTCCATGTAATTTGGCAACGACAGGTCGATGCGAAGCATTAGCTTCTACATGCCAAGAACTGGATTTTCCCAGCATGGCTCCAGGTGCTAACAACAGGATGCAATGCGACCACCAACACCAAAGACTCAGCAGTGAGGAGGTGTATTTTTAAACCATGGAAATAACAAGTTAAAGTAGGGCTTTGTTCTAGATTATTCCAGCTGGTTTAGGTCTTGGCATTGCAGCTAATCTCTAGACCCATGCTGATTTCGCTATAATTTAAAATGTTTTATAATTATTTCATAATCCATTATCCAAGTACAATTATTTTTAGCTTTGTCTGGGGTATGGAAGAGGACAAGTTTCAGCGAGAGGCCCCAGCTGCAACAAAAGACCTGAGGTATCAGGCACAGGGCAAGATACAGCCCTTTTCTCCAGCACCATGCAGGGAAGTTGCCTCTGTGCCCTCCACTTATAAAACATCATAAACTTATTACCTGAGTACAAACTGAAAAAAAAATCTCAGCTCAGACTTTCAGTTTAGGTCTTTTGCTTGATGAATTAAGGTATAAATACACATTTCCTAAATGTCTAATTCTTTATCCTGGGATATGCACTTGAGAGGTTGTGTTTTAGAGTCATGTCTGAATATAATAGGCACCAAAATGGATTTCTTTCTACAGCTGTGCAAAGCTTAGGGGTTTCAGGCCACAGAAGACTGTATAAATATTTCCTTCAGGTTTGGTCCTCTGTGCTTTTGAATCCCCAATTTCTCTTCACATTTCAGGTTCAACCAAATACTGAAACTAAGAACAAACCCTTAATCACACAGAAATAAAACGGGTAAAGCTGAATTTTTGCATTGTTTACTTGCAGGACTAGTAAAGGAAAGCTCCAGGTTCACCTAAGTATGTCTGGGCAACTTAACAAAGCAGTTTAGTAGTCAGGACCAACATGAGTATTTGGACAAGTTTTACATAGTTTGGATTTCATTGTGATAATTATTACAAAACTCTTGCATTATTTTTTTCCTCAGACTTGAAGAGAAGAACTCAACTTTTTCATTTCTCAGCCACTCAAAAGAGCTGAGCTGATGCAGGCTGTCAATTATGGCAATGCCTTATCATGGGGATGTCCACTGAGGCAAAGGAATAATCCAGTCCCAGAGGCTTTTCCCAAGGTTTCCCTCTGCCATAGTGACAGCACCAGTTTCAGCACAGCATCAGCACATCCTATGGTCCAGAATAAATTCCAGTGTCATTGAACATTCTGATTTATTGTCAATATTACTTACCTTTGACCATTTTTGCTAAATAAAACTTACTTTTAGGAAGGAAAATGGAAAATGAAAACCAGTTATGGACATAAAAGACTCCTTAAGTTCTTCTCCTACCCCCTCCATTTTCCTTGCACCCTCACACTTCTTTCCAGCCACATAATACATCCTAAGTATTATACAGGTGTCTACTTAGATCTACTCAGATTTTCCAACTGACAGGTCTTATATTCCAGCTGGAAAATCCTTTGGGTCTCAGTCATTTTTTCAAGAAAAACAAAAACCCTATTGGGAAATTAAAATAAAAATGCTGTTGGTTATGATCAGCTGGCTGTTCAGTGGAAAGACATAAAAGCCTGAACAGGCATGGAGCAGTGGAAAGAGATAACACTAGAGCCATTCAGCTGCTAACAGGCTTCAGGGGAGCTCTGCAGGCTGCCCCAATCCTCTCCATAGCTACAGCTCAAGTTGCCTCTTATTAAAGGCTTTGACTGGCTGTCCCTGAGATTTGGCCATAGATTTTATTGGCCTGCTCCTGCCATCCATGAAATTGATGGAAACTCTGCTTTTAAAGTGCTCTGCAACAGCACACAAAGCTCTGCAAAGATATGCATGGAAGCACTTCCAAAGTGGGCACCAAGGCTGGAGGAGGAAGATACAGCTTCAGCCTCCTCATGGCCCACAGGGCTTTGCAAAGAATCCTGACATCTACAGAACAGCCTCAGTCACTGACTGCCAGAGAGGCTGTAAATGAGGCACAGGGATAGTTTGGATGGGCAAAGGAAAAGGGTTCAGCTTGGCAACGAAGAGCAGCCACACAGAGCTGGTATTACTGCCCTGAAATACTCCATGTCATCTTCACGATCACAGGATAGTTTGAGTTTGAAGGTACCTGTGGAGATCACCCAGTCCAGCACCCCTTGCAAGGCAGGGGCACCTGGAGCAGGTGACACAGGAATGTGTCCAGGGGGGTTTGGGATGTCTCCAGAGATGGAGACTCCACAGCCTCTCTGGGCAGCTGTTCCACTGCTCTGCCACCATCAGTGTAAAGAAGTTCTGCCTCACATTGAGGTGAAGCTTCTTGTGCTTCAGTTCATGGCCATCACTCCTCATCCTGTCACTGGGCACTGCTGAAAAGAGTCTGGCACCTTCCTTGGCACCTCTCTGAGATATTTATGTGGATTCATGTGATCCCCTCTCAATCTTCTCCAAACTAAACGTAAGAGAGATGCTCCAGACTCCTTTTTGATCCTATGGTGAATCCTCTCCAGAAGCTCCTTGTCTTTTTTGACTGTGCCCTATCCAGATCCTCAATTTGCACTCTTACTTTGATTGCAAAGGTATTTCCTGATCAATTCTTTTCCACAAGGGCCCTCAGCAGAACATACACTTTCCATAATACTACAACTGGTTTATTTAGGGTTATGGCCCCTTGATTTTAAGCAGCACCACTGTGTTGGTATTTTGCAGTGTGGACAACTCTCTTGGCAAAGGGATCTTTTTCTGAAAAAAATACTTTCAGGTGGAATAAATGAGCCTGGATCGAGAGGATGTTTGTTATCTGTAGCAAAAGAAGAGTACAGTATTTGTATATGAATGAGACCTAAATTTTGCATTCTTCTTGTTAAAAACAAGAAAATGGCTTGTTTGTTGTGTTGTTTTCTGGGAGGGTTTTTAATGTATACTTAATTAATTTCTATCCTTCAATTAAAGACTACACGTTGTCTTAAAGAACTGAACTTGGTAGGTTTTACAGCATGTTGTCATCTGGGCAACAGATCTAGGGCTTTGGATATTTACTGGATTTTGAAGGATTAAAATCTGCCTCAGTGTTGGAGCCACCCTGTCACAGACACCAAAAATGTGACCAGCATGGCAAGAGAGGTGTATGGAAGAAATGTGGATGTAGTGTGTGGATTTAAAGGGGTTTGGCAACACTTTCAAGGTCTGAGACAAATTTATAAAATTTGTTTTATTATCCACATTAATGGTGTTGCTGAGTGAACTACTGATTTATTTAGGTCCTCTCCAAAAATTTTTCAAAAGTAAGTTCAGCTATGAAATACAATAATACCTCAGTAAATTAATTACTTGTGTCAGAAATGGGGGAGGGAGCAAGGAAGCTGTCATGGGACAGGTGCTGATGTTTAAAAAATAAGATTAATTGCTACAAAACTACTAAATGAAAAAGAAACCTTTAATTCATCTGGGAACTGGGAACATGAAACCTTGTGGAATGAGCACTGTGACCTAAAAATCAAGAAACCCAAGCAATAACAATAATAATTATTCTTTGATTCCAGGTGAACCTTGGTAGAACAGGATGCCAGAACTGCAGCACAGAGACTCTCAGAACTCTTGATTCACAAGACCACCCTGATGCCCAAGCAGAAGTTCCAAAAGGCTGATAAATCAGGACACCCCCCTGGGCCACTGACCCCATCTCAATAAGCATTATGGACCTGGTTTGGGGTTTTGGGTAGGGAAGTTTCACAGACATGAGCTCTTCATGGACTACTTGTCTTCAGATGAGAGTTCTTGACCAGCTTTATTTTCTAGTGTGGACCTGGCAAATGTAGGATGAGTGACACAAAGATTGCATCCTGTTCAGAGGTGTGGAATGAAGGAGTATGAAGGCAAGTCTGTAGATAACTCAAGCACATAATGTTATTTAAGTGCTGTAAGAAGGAGATAAGACTTCTTCATGGGTTTTCAGGAGTGTTTAGGTTCCTAAATCCTTCAGTTTTGCATGAGAGCTGGGAAATCGACTTCAAAATCACTTCTGAGATGTCCACAGAGGCATATGTGCTTTACAAAAGCTCTGGTCTGCAGTGATTGCCCTAAGTCATGCCAGGAATGAACCCAGCTCTCCCAAAGCCCGGCATAACACTTAAAACCAGTTTACTTATTGCTAAGACCACATCCCTCCTTCATTGCCTGAATTCAGCATGGAAACATTTCAAAGCCATGAAGCCCTTTGCAGCTGCCTGCTGGAAACCCCCACACTCCTGATGCTTCTGTGTTCCACACCAGCAAAGGGAATGTCAAGTGTTAGCCCACATTCTTTTTGGGACATGGACTTTTTGGACTTTTTAGCCCCATTAAACTTCTCACATAAAATTCTTATTATCCTGGTTCAACCCACTGAAGCTTTGCCCTGACCTGTGCTGGTGTCAGGATTTCACAATTCCTGTTTTACCCCCCCCCAAAAAGGCTATTATCTCCAAGATTTATTATTTTTTTTAAACAGGCAGTAGAACAGCAGCAGCCACTACAAAGTTGGACATTTCACAACCCAGGGAAGGGGTCTGGCAGTAGCAGCTGGTGTTAACTGCAGAATTGCAGAGGGGCTACTTAACAGGAGCTACTTAGCCTGGCACTTCATGCACAGAGCTATTTCTGCCACAGACGCTGGAAAAATGTATTTGCCAACTAAAATAATCCAGGCAGATCCCTTATGCCCAAGCAGAGCTAAGGAAAACAGCATCTAACATCTTCCACAGAGAATCACAAAACCAGAAAATTATCCTGACATCTGGGATACTCAGGGTGAAATTCCCTCCCTGTGGAAGTGAACATCAAAATGCCCATTGAGTCAAAAAGGGTCAGGGTTCTATTTCCAGATTCCACAAATAGTCTTAGACTCCTTTGGCTCAGGATGAAGGACCGGGACAGCCAAGCAAGCAGCACAATCCGTTCCTGAGTAAGAAGAATAGGCCAAATTCAACAATACTGAAAGCCCTGCAAGCCTCACTTACATCAGGCCTGGACCAAACCCAATGCCTTGTCTTGTTCTGCAGTGTTAGGCAACAGCTGCTCTTGGATTTGTGATCCTTATTCACAGCACTGCTACCGCAAATCCAGAGCAGGAAGCACAATCTTCCTAGATGGCTGTTATTACAGGGGCAAAGAGTCACTGGGATGCCACTCAAGAGGGCATTTTAGGCTTGGAAGACAAGAAAACTGCCCAGAAAACTTGGACTATGCAAAAATCTTGGTCAAGATATTACTTTTCCATGAACGAGTGCCAGGAGGTTTCATGTGGAAGCTGTGTTTTCTGCTGGGAATTGGAAATATTGCCTCTGCTGTCATCATTCTCTGGTGGTCTGCTTTATGAGGTGCTTCTGTCAATGGCATCCCAAAGGACGCCATTCCCATGGTGCCCAAGCGTGGTCCGGGTCACGGACCCCCAGGGCGCTGTGCCACTCACCTCCTGTGCCACTGTCACCTGCATGGCACTGCCCTGGCTCATGCAAATGCCCCAGTGTCCCTTTCTGAGCAGTCTCCACTGGCACGTGTCCCACAGGGCTCCACACACCAAGCAAGCAAGAATGTGCAGCAGTCCCCAGCTGTTTTATCTTCCCAGCATCCTAAAGGACAGGAAACCTGCTCCACATCAAAGCTGCTTCAAGAGATAGAATTCATCCAGTCCTGCCAACACATCCACCAACATTACAGGAGAATCTCTAGGAACCCCACAAATAAAATTCTGAAGCTGGAGAATCCCAGAACCTGCTCAGTTCAATGTGCACCTGGCCTAAAACAACCAAGTCTATGGGTTTACTTCAGATTTTGTAGGTATGGCTGGGTAAAGACTCTCACTTGACCTCCCTAACACAACTAGAAATGAAGCAGAAATAGACTTGGCCACACCAGAGATCCAATGTCAGCTGGATACCATAGAACTACATTAGAATGTCAGATACAGCTAAAATTATAGCAGATTAAGAAAAGGTTGGGAAGAATTAGATATTACAGTGAATGAAATGACCAGGAAAGTTTTGTGAAGTCTTCCCCTTGGAAAAGAACTATTATTTAAATTCTTGGGTAGTATTTATTGTGCAGAGCAGTGCACAGAAGCAATGGCATCAGAATACTCCTGAAATAACTCTCACATTAACAGAAAACCTCCTGGCTCTGGTGGTGTTATTTTATCCTACATCACACAAAAGATGGTGAAGATTTTTTCTAATATGAGATAAAAGCAAACAAGATAAAAATATTTTGCTTTGGCTTTTTCTGCCTTTTCCTTAGGGATCAGCCAAGATTACTGTGTGCTGGACAAGGGGATGCCAACCCTGATGTTTACTACATTGATATATTTACATAATACTTGGAATGTCAACAAGAAGGATAGTCTTGTGAAATGTAACTTTTTTTCCCAGCTTGGAAGCAGCATCCCTGTGTCAGACATGGATTGTCCTCCCCATTCTGCTTCCATCCCAAGGCTTTGATTAATGGTCCTGTTCTCTCTCTATGATCCATTTTAACTGCACATTTAGGAAGTGGAGCTGGATGTCACTGAGTACACTATGAGAACCTCATTTGCAGACAAAGCTTCTGACTCTCACTGAAAAATCAGTCTCAATGATCACAAACAACAAGCATCAAAGGAAAACATTAGAGGCATCCCAAATTTGGCTACACAAGTCCAGCTTTGTTTCTAAAAACCAGGAATGTGTGTTCTCCTTTGGAAGCTGTAACAAGGTGCAGTGTGGTCAGGTTGGTAACACGAACAGCACCCACAGAATTAGGCATCTTTCAAAATGATCTGCTGATGCCAAGGGGGAGAAACACAGCGAGCTGCTGAGCAGGGACAGCTTTGCAGAGACCAGCCATGCCTGACCCCCCAGCACCTTCACTACCCACACTGACCACAACACAAATCAGGTCATTTCTCCACATGGCTGAAGCCAGAGGCTCGGGCAGACTAAACTGAGCCATTGGTTTTACAGCAGCACAACACTATGACAAAATAGCCCATCAAAGCCCAAATCCAGGCCATTGCTAGGGGTGGGAGAGGAAAGTCCAGGAAGGTCTTTCCTTTCCTTAATAACTATTCTTACCTGCCACAGTTCCTGTAACAAATATCTACAGAGATCCCTTTTTGTCCCTTTGGACTTGTCACCTGCACCAGCTCACTCCGCAGCTGTGAGACTTCCTTGAACGGTCTCTGTCAACCAAGCACACCATGAACATCCCCATCAAAGACATCCCACTCCTCCCGTGCTCCACAGAGCCTTGTCAAAGATATTCCAATGCTCCCAGGAGGTCTGGAGAGCACCACCCATCAGTACAAGCCTGAGAGAATGCAGGAGGCTCTGCTGGACCCTCCCAGCTGGCTTTAAGGTTTTGCTGTGCTTCAGATAAGCACTCAACCATTCAGGTGTGCTTATAATAATTAGAACTGAACCTCCAAAACCTGTTAAGGTTCACCCATGTCTACATGACCATCTATACACAGTGCACAGAAACCTGCCAACATTAGCAGTGAGCACACAGGATCTGCCTTGCTGCAAACATTGGTTAACACTTCCTTTCTTAGCCACTGAGGAAACCAACTCTTCAGGAAAAATCTCCTCTTTGGAATAAGTAATTCATGCAGTCCTGCAATATTGTTGTTCAGGTTGTAATAAAACCCTTTTATTTTATCTTAACTAACAGAGCTAAACTATGAACTCCAGCTACCTGTACCCTCAAAGAGAAGTGTTCAGAAAGTCAATAGTTAAAGAGAATTAGTATATGCTGTTATTGCTAATTAAAAAAAAA
>VYXD01009300.1:1969321-2094960 GCA_013397195.1 Hylia prasina | reverse complement strand
AAAAAAAAAAAAACAAAACAACCAAGCAGAGTTTTTAAAAATACATTAAGCTTAATTTCAAAATATATTGTTTGCTAAATATTTATTTCTGTTTCTACCAACTGGTCTCCTAAGGATAAATCACACATGACTTTCTGGCTACCCTGGAAAAGAAACCCAACATGAAACACTTCTGAATCTGTGGGTGGTTTCTCACCAGTGAGGGAGAGAGTGCTGAGAGACCAGGAATAGTTGCCCTCTTGCAAGCGTGGTGGGTTCTGTTTTTCCAGCCTCGGCCTTTGGGTCTGACAGTTACCAAGGATTTTCCACCCTGACTTTTGATTCAAATCAAGTCCAGATGGTACCACTCAGAGTCAGCATTATCTGGAGACTTTTCAGTGGCTGGTAGAGCTAAAAAGGTTTTGAGGCTAGGAGGGGTCAATCTGATATCCCGAACAAGAGGAGCTCACCCCACCATTCCTGCACCAACCCCATGCCAGACAGCCGAGCCACAGAAGAGCTTTGAAAAACACATCCAATCTTGTCTGAAAGACCATCAGGGCAGCTGGACTAGACAGATGCAGATTACCAGATCCAGTAAACGACATTTGCATTGTCTGATATCAGTATTACAAAACAGCTCTGCTGTGCAGGTCAGGGTCAGTCCCTTTCTTCTTGACTTCGTCAGATTCAAGTGCACATAAGGGACACCAAAGAAAAATGTTAGAATAAGATGGTGAGGCTGATTCTAAAAACCAGAAATAAATCCCAGTTTTTTAAAGTATGTATGCTTCAATTCTATTTCCCTGGTTTTTTTCCTTTTCTTAGCTAGAGCAAATTCTGTTCTTATCATTTTCCACTTTTTCAGCTCTATTTTTCAGGGACTTTTTACTTTATATCAAAGACCTCTGAGGTTTCGGACAGTCTGACAGTGCTGAAAGATAAAAAATTCCTTTTGTGCCTTGTGGTTGCCTCTTTTGCTTTTGCAAAATTTGCTAAGCTTTGTAAATTGCAGAATGATAATAAAAATGGGTTGTGATACCACCTTCCATATGGAAACAGGAATATCAGAGTCACCTAAACAGGCACAGGCATTTACAATACCAAGGTATCTTTCCTTCAGCATAACCAAAATCCATCAGGAAAGGGGAAGGAGAGATTATTTCCTTACTCTTTTGTAAGCATCCTACTTAGCTCAAGCTTTTGCCAACCATGGAATATTGTACTGATTTATTCACAAATGGTTTCAGAAGTCACAGAGATGACCAGGAAAACCACACAGATTGCTTCCCTGAATGCTGTGTTCCACCAGCCTAGCTAAATAAAGGAATTCTGATCCAGTTATTATAGTAATGGCTGTAGGCAGGGAACCAGGAAACTCTGGTACTCCAGTGGCTGACCCAAGGCGTCCCCAGAAGCACCAGCTTCTGTGGCTCTGTGCCATGAAGCTTGAGATGAGAAACTGCAGATTCTGCAGTCTGAGCACCCAAACTGCCGAGCTCACAGATGTGCTCACTACTAACTCAAACATTCATTCTTTTAAAATCTGCCCTCAGGCACATTCTACCAAAAAAGCTCTTCCAAGAGCTCATTCTTCCTGTTCACATGGGCCACAATTTTTCATAAGAGCCACCTACAATCTTTTTAACTGGGCCCCATCCCACCTCTGGGGTCTGTGCCCTCAAATCAGCCTGGTGCTCCAAGTAGGTGCTGAACTTTCAAGGCCAAGATCATCTTTCTGAAGTCATCCATCCAATCCTGAACATTTATAGAAAGAAATTTATGCACATTCCAAGTGCCACGTGAAATCATAGCCTGAGAGGTAGGACACACCTCCAGCCACAATTCCCTTTAGCTGCAGTCATATGGCTACAAATCAGAGAGCACCAGATCATCCTCCTCAGTTATTTCACTATTACTAGCACTATTCCAGCGTGCACAGAGATTTAATTCCATCAATCTATATCCTCAGAGAAACAGATCCCTCCCACATCAAATTAAGGGAATTCAGGATATTTACTTATCAAAAAACAATAAAAAACGTACTCTTGGCATGAAGCATTTCCCCCCTTATCATAGCAGAAGATTTAAGAACATAGTTGATTTTCAGCACATACACAGTCCTCACGATACAACTGCTTAACACCTTTGCTTAAATGTATTTATAAATGAGTATAAGAACAAATATTCATCCTGAGTGGAAATTAGGCAGAGACAATTGCCAGGAGTTAGGATTTTCCCTTTCTTTCTCTCATGGAATTTTGTCCCATCTGTTGCTCAGAGATGACAATGACTGGTACTTAAGAGAGATACAGGGAATGGCCAAGGTACCTGAAGGGTGCATCTGGTCCTCTCTTACCTGGGGGGCTTTCTCTTTGGAATGGCAGAGACACCGGACATTTTGGCCTGGTGCTGAGGGGCTGGGCTTGGCTCCTCTCGGTCTCTCGCTGGTCGAGCTGTTGCTTCCTGTGAGGAGAATTCACTGCCAGGGCCAGAGCCCAGCCCTGCCCTGCTTCTTCCTCACCGTGAGTGACCGAGGCTCCACTCGTAGGAGTGGCTGACACACTGGGACCTTATTAACACCCGGCCTCCCTGGAAAGGGCCCTCACCGTCTGCTGGGGCGCCTCAGGGGAAATCCCAGGACCCTGAGTCCCTTGCCTCTCCCAGGGAGCCTCTCCCGGCCATGTTCGGGAGCGGGGCTGCTGCTGCCCAGCCCTGCCCTTTCTCCCCCACTGCTCTGGGGTTTTCACCCCACACCCCCAGCCTGCCAGGACAGCCAGTGGCTCCCGCTACAGCTGCAGAGTTCCTGCTCCATTTCCTTTGCTCCTCCAGGCTCTGCTGCCCCTGCCATTCCAGCAGCTCCCCTCCCTGCCCAGCCCTCCCGCCATTGCCGCCTGAGGGGGCGCGGCTGAGCTCGCGGCACAGCGCCCCCTGCAGGCGCGGGGGAATCATCGCACCCGCCCTGCCCGGCCGGGAGCCAGCAGCGCCCCCTGGCGGCCGCGAGCGGAACTGCCGGGCAGGGGAAAGATCCCGGGGCTGAGAGAGGCTGGGACTGGCTCTGCCGTGCTCGGGGCTGTGCCGGGGTGCTGGCCGGCCTGTTTGCCTTGTTACACATACACATGCATACTAGTACTGATAGTCCTTTTCCCATATCTTTGCCTGAAAGATTTCAAAATGTCTTTGCCTTTTAATTTCAAAGTTATAATAATTCAGAGGAAAAGGGGTCATATTTTTCCATTCCAAAGGAAGTTCCAGCCTTCCTTGGGAGATACGACTTTCAAATCAAGATAACAATATAAACTGGAAACCAATTTGTGAACATATTTTGAAAAACTTAGTTCAGCTATATTTGACTTTTCTAGAATGTACAAAGACTTAATTAAGAGATCTCAGGCTTTTTCTACTTTTGGTTCTCCTGTGATTTCAAATCAGCTTTGTTTCTTCAAACCTGAATTTGCTCAGTGATTAATTGAAGATTAAGGGTTTTTCAAGTTTGAAATAAAATTCTAAAAATAAGCAAACAAACAGATCACCCTTACAGCATCTCTGGGCTTTTGGCGAAACCAAAACAGCTTGTGACAGAAATGCTGTAGGTCCCGACTCATTATATATCCACATATCTGTGTTTGTCAGGACAAATTCACAGAGCACCAGTGGAGTTGCTCCAAACAGGGATCACCGAACTTGAGAGAAGGCCTGGTGTGGGCCTGACATTTCTGAGTCTGTAAGGTTTTCAGCCTGTCAGTGGCTGATTTTCTTCCCAAGGGAAGAATTCTTGGGAGAATTTTTCTTTCAAGGACGGTTCCTGTAAACAATGATTTTCTTCTCATAACATTTTCTAAGTTCTCATAACAACCTCTCTCCCAGGTGATGTTTTTGTTACTTAACCAATGGAGAGAAGTGTCAATTCTATGGACCAGTGATAAGCCTTTTTAGCGCAGCATGCTATAAAAAGGCTGGAGGAATTGTAAATAAAGCCTTCTGATCTTTCTTCTGCCTTGAACTCGAGTTAAGTTTCTTTATTTTGTGCCACAGATTGTGACAGCCTGGCTCAGCAGGGTGAGGGGCAAGAGGCATGAGACTAAAGGCAGGAAAATTGCAGGAGAGCATATCCCAGCTGAGATCCCACTTATCTGACACAATCTTTCCTTGGGTGATACATTGACTTTTGTTGGCTGCCTCTGTCATTCACTGAACTGTTGCTCGTGAGTGACTCTCAGGGTTTAACTGAACTCATTAAACTTACAAAGACATTTGAGAGCAATGTAATTGATTCTGAAGGAACCATCATTCGTGGTGGAAATGCTGAAGGCGGAAATCAGTTCCCCTTGGACACGGCTTGGAGCACAAGGCTGAGTCAGCACTTCTCCTGTGCTCCTAAAGACTTCCTCTACCTTCAGGCACTAATTTGTCTGAAGACTTTTGTAAGGCTTTTGCTAAAGAGAACCAGAAAGCCTATGAAAATGTGCTTTACTGGTAACACTTTCCATCTGTTCCCAGGGAGGCAACGGGCAGGGAATGGTGTGTTTGGAAACACCTCAAACTAAAGTGCTGGGACTGTCAGGTCTGCCCGGAGTCTTTAAAAGTGCAGCTGTCAGTGACTTCACTGAAGGGGCAAAATTTAAACTCCTATCCCTCAGAAAATGTGATTTCCTTGATTTTTATCTTACACTTGGCTTTCAGGGGTTCAAGCAAGCGTTTCCAAAGAAGATGCCTATGACAGATGTATAAGCAATGCTGTAGGTGCAATATTCCCACCTGTTCCTTAGAGGAGCATCATGGTACAGTGCTGGATGTAAGAACTGCTTTGGGTTGGTGGTTTTTTGGGGGTTGTTTCCAGTTTGGTTGGTTGATTGCTGTGGAGGTTTTGTTTTGTTTTTTGTTTGTTTGGGTTTTTTTCTTTGGTTGAAGCCTCTGCTCTCATTCACAGAACCATCCCATGGAATAGCTTTTAAAATCAGCCAGATCATCGTCTTGGGGAGAAAAAAAGGCCAAACTCCCAAAACAACCAAAAATGTAGCTTTTAAAAAAAACAACCTCGACCAATCAAGAAAAAAACCCTACTAAACAAAACAATGTCAGTGGCACTATTCATTTTAGTATGGACATGTCATTCCATTTCTATTTTTATCCTGTTAGAGCTGATCAAACTTTTCCAAATTTTGAAATTTCACCTTATTTTTTGATTCTGGCAATCAAGGAGTGTTTCCAAAAGATCTTCAGGAAAAACATAAGCACTTGGTAGCAGTAACTCATGGAGCTGAGACTTCATTCCAGAAGCAGGCAAATCAAGGACAACAGAGTTATTCCTGTAGTTTCTGAACTTAACAGAAGTATTTTGCACTAAATGATCTGTGTTTTATTGGCTATGTAACCTTATTTTTATTCCCTATTAGACTTTTTCCCAAAGTTTAAAAATATATTTATTATTGTAAATTTTCAGTCACTATTGAATATCCACAGCAGCGAAATGAGCCGACCATTAGTCTCATTTCAGTGCTCTGTTCCAAATTCACAAGTTTTTATCTTAACTGGCTGACTATTCAAGCCACATTCTTAACCTTTGCTGACAACAAATGAGGGAAATCATATGGCTTTAATACCTAAGGAGCTGTTCAAAAGAAAACTAACATACACAGTCTTCCACCCAAAAGATAAGGAACTGCAGAAAGTCAAAGCTACACCACATCTTGCAGTAGCTATACCTTAAAGTAAAGCCATTTATAATGCTAAACTATGCTTGAAACATAAGTCTCAGAAATATATTCTGTTTCTATATCATAATATTTTAGCCAGGAACTAGCTTAAACTAAGCAATGTTTTTACTAGGAGCCAGCCCTCCGGCTGCTACACAAGGCAAAGATACAACAACGTGCTTCACAAAGTTAATTCAGTTTGATGCTCAATGCAGACAAGATTTTCTTTTCTGCTCGGGGAGATTGGCACAGCATCAGCCACTGGTTCTTTTACACTTGTAGTTGAAACACTGAAGGTCTTTAATGCAGCAATGAAGAACAAATCACAAAGGAAAGGCAGTTGACCTTGGAAAGGAGAGATTTAGAGAAAAGAAACTTGAAGTGATCTGTGCTAACAGCCAGGATTGGCAAGAATTTGAGTCCACAAAACGTTTGCTTAAAAGTTCTTTTGGTTGAATTTTTTTCTGGATTGGTAAAATCAGTGAATGAAAGGAACAACAGACTAGAGAAGACAATCTCCTGCAAACTTCAAACAGCCAAGTGGACTCAAATTGAGGAGAATCCTCAATAGTTTATCCCACATCCCCCCAAAAATAGAAGCCCCCTGGCATTATGGGGAAAATTCCAAGGATTTCCATACAAATTCCCACAAACCCATGCAAAAGACAGACAGATACTGGGAAGTTTGCTTAAGAGCAGCAGGAACATTAGTATATGTGTTCAGTCATCTAACATTCCACCTTCAGCTTCAGCGAATCTCTCATGCTTCAAAGAGAAGGGAAAGAATACCAACCCATCCACAAATAAACCAACAAATGAACTGTGATCAACAATAGCAAAAATTATAAACCATGTTGTTCATACTAAGGGAAAATAAATCCTCCTTTGTTCCTGTGAGCTTCCTTTGCTTTATTGTGTTCTGACTTCCCCAGCCACCAGGTAAGTACAAACAACTGCTAGTGCAGGCTGGAACAGTGGAAGAGCCAGGGAAAGCCAGGGATAGTGTTCATTTGAGATTCACACCTGCATAGAAAAGCAATTACAGTGAGCACAGGCTCTGAACCATTATGTACCATGGACACCCTTGCAATGAGTTCACTGCAGCATCTCCTGAAGAGCACTTGCATTGGGAACATTTACAGCAGAGGAAAGTGGATCAAGACAGACCTAGAAGATTGGTCTATGTGAAGATCTCCATGAAAGCAAGCTTAGGGGTTTGCTATCTTTCCTGTAGAAGATTTCCAGTTCCTAGAACTGTCTGGTTGTTGACTACAACTTCTAGTTCTTAGCAGTGCTCTGGTTACACAGGGCAGTCCCGCTTGAAGACAGTCAGGCTTCTCCAGGTCACAGTCATCCCTCTCATCCACACTTTCTGAATGGCTGGTCTCTGCTTTTATTTCAAGTCTCTTCTATTTCTCCTCTCTTTCTCTGTGCAGTCACCAGGCCACTTTGAACTTTGGAATCAGACTGAGTACTTTAGGTAATCCACAGATACAAAATTCAAGCCGATTTCTCCCACCCTTGTTATCCTCCTTCACTTTTCCTAGAGTTTTTCTACTCCCTTTCTCCTCCTACCCCTTCTGTCTCCCCATGTTTGCTTTTAGGCCTATGAAGGAGGAAGGAGAGATGAAAAAGCAGAGGGACGGGGTCAGCAAAGCTGGGCTCAGCCTTGGCAATTTGCTTCTGTATGAACTTGTTGCTACTCCCTCAATGCTGAGCTGGTGCTTGGAGCTCGGAAGGCTGCACAGTGCCATTGTCTCCCTGCCAATGCTCTTTCCCCATCAGGCCAGTCCTCATTAATGAAGGCCAGCTGGGCTCCACTGACCTTGAAGCAGGTACCCCAGGGCTGGCAGCAGCTCCTCGTTAGACATCAGCCTCACTCAGCCCACTGGAGGGTGAAGGCAGCCACTGGGGGCTGGCAGGGCCAACATGTACAGGCTGGTGTACAGGCAAGGAAAAGACAGCAGAGGCAGGTGGCATTTCCCCCATGTCACATTCCTTATCCTGCTTCCCCCAAACATTTGGACGTGACACAGAAAAGGAGCTACAGGCACCTGCAGCAGATGATTCAGCTTCAATAGAGGAAGCTTATATGGTAGTGAAGGAAACTAATCACAGTGGCTCTAGGAAAACAAATAAGCGCTGAACAGGTGCCAGCAGTGACTTGGCACTTCCAGTCAACCTCGAAGTTCATTTCCAGTGCAAGCTGGGAGGTGAATACAAGAAAGCTTTTTCCTGTTCTACATGTGTCACCCTGCAGAGGTCTTGGAAATGACAAAGCACATAGAAGAAAGGAAGCAGCTGAAGCAGCTCGGAGTGAGGGGATGAGATTGTTATCCTTTGGGATCTTGCAGGGACAGCATACCCAGCGCCACACCTCTGGGCACCATAACCTGTGCCATTCCCAGCTCCAGATGTTACACCAGCTGCAGAAGGAGGTGAGCAGGGAGCAGGTGATTATTTTGGGTACACCAAAACATCTTCGCACTGACCATAGGGAGACCTGAGACCAAAACCGTCTTCAAAAGTTAATAACAAGTTAGTTAATAATGTTCTGGAGGTTTGCAGTGGAGAAAACAACACATATGGTGAGAAGCCCGAGGTTTATCAGCAGACCAGTATCAGGAACAAGTCTGAAGAGGGCTGCTGAGTTAAAATCACGTAACTTTGAAATAAAGAAAATAAAAGCAAAAATATGAGCTGCACTAATGACCACAGATCTAGAATACAAATTGCAACAGGCTACTGCTGTTTATAATGTTGACCTTGCTTTTTTTAATAAATCCACTGTGAAGGACAGACATACCACCTACTGCCTCATCCACCAGACTAAGGACTGAAGCTATTTTTGGCATTCGTTATGGTCCAGGTGGCCCATCTGGCCTGATTCACTTGGCCAGTTTTCCTTTCCATCTGGGAATTTTGACCCTCGTGCTTTCCAACTAATTGTATCACATTATCTCCTTTTTGTTCCCCACTTCCCTCGCTGCAAAAGGTTGCAAAAATCTCATGCGCTGTGTTAGAAAGTCTCAATTAACCTCTAACCTTGCTTCAGTGCATGCGGCTTGGGTTACTTCTCACACCCAACCGTGGGCCCATTAACACGTTGTCGTAAAACAAAAACTGTTTTGACGGGCTGTAATTGCTGCTAAGTGATGCCGAACAAAGGCGCTCTTGTCCCGGGGCGGCCGGGGCTGAGCCCCGCTCCCAGCCCCGCTCCCCCGGCCCGGGGCTCAGCCCCCCCGGATGTCTTTAAGCGCCTGAGCGAAGGCGATCCCCACCGCTATGAGCTGATGAAGGGGCCGCAAGACACCCCGCAAACCCGGCACTGCCCCCGCAAGACCCGCAGGAAGATTTGGGGGGTTGGTTTTACCCCCCTTCCCCCTCCTGCCGCAAATATAATTAGTTTATGTTAGCTGGAAAAGGTCGGGGGTGACCGAAGGGCAGGGCCCTTTTTGTTTTTAGGCAAGATAGTGGAATAATTGCTTGACGCTCAGATCTGCAGGTGCTTTATGAAGCTCATTTGGTGCTGGCAGCCCGCAGTGAAAGCTGATTTCCCTGGAAAACCCCGGATTCCATGTGACAGGGTTTATTTGCTGTGGCAGGAGTGATTGTCCATTCATGCCATTCATCATTACGGTACCTGTTACAGTCAACACTTCCTTGAGCCGCCAGTCCTTTTAACACTTGCTGTCCTCCTTCCCAAGGCTGGGTATCGGCAGCTGAGGCAGCACTGAGGCTCCACATGCAATTCCAAAGAGGACACAGGGATGCCATGGGGGTTTGTGCCTTCCAGCTCCTCTGCTGTCCCACCAGGACACCAAGAAAGCCCTCACGGACAGCGACAGAGGCACAGGGTGCCCTGCAGGGACTGACGTTCTGAAACAACTCCTCCCCAGCCAGGTGTCTCCTGGCACCCTGGGAGAAGTTTCCTGGGTGAAGAAGATAATTCAGGCCCAGGCCACCTCTCAGTCAAGCTGCAGGAATGGCAGTGTCCATTCTGCCAGGTGTGCTCACTCAGAGAGCTGTCAATACACACGGTTTGTCAAATATGCTACGATGAAAACCCCTATGCCAAGGGAAAAACATGGACCAAACATTCCAGAGCCCTTCTTAAGGCTGAAGGGAGGATCTTGCTGGAATTTCTTATGCCCATTCAAATTCAAGTTTCAAAGCAACTATCCAGAAGATAGAAGTGCAGTGCTCCCTGCATTGATCTGAAAAGTTATTTTCTATTTTGTTTTCAATTATGTGCAGTTCTTGCATATGGAGCCTCCCTGACAGACAGCCTGGCAGAAACTTCCTCCTGCTATTCAGCCTGACTTTTTGGATGCAATTTAATCTCATCACTAATTGTTCTACCTGCTACAAGAACAGAATTATCACTCCTTCTTCTGCAGAAGCCTGTGCACAGTCAAAAATCTTTGTTACACAGTAGAAGATACATGTTACACAGCTACATCAACCTCCAGAGTACAACCAGAAAACTTCTTGTCCTTTGCACAAACCAGCAATGGTCAGACATTGTCTGTAATAAAATAAAAGCCACCCCATCTTTTTTTAATTCTAAACATCCCCCCATTCCTTCAAGTGTCTAGTGGGCTGTTATCTTTGTTTCTTACTGTAAATAACAGCTAAACAGCTTCCAGCATTAGCATTTCAAAGCACTCTGCACTTGGAAGCACACCAAAATAGCAATTCCAGATACTCTGGAATAGCTGTTTTGGTTAATTTCCAGGCACAGACAAGCCTTAAGATTTCACCTCCTGATGTTGCCTGTAAGGGGTTGCTGACCCTAAATCCCAGCACTAACCTCTTGTGCCTGGAGGTACCACCTGGCCTCTAGGAAATCAAACTCTCTCACAGCCAACAATTACAGTTCAGACATTTCCACATCAGTATTTCTGGCCTACTGCACTCATTACTGGTTTATATCTTATTTAGCTATTTATCTCCTGGCTGAGGAACAACGTTTCTACAACATTATCTGAGCCCTGATTAATAATGCACAGATATTACCTAACCAGTGTCAACTGGCACTTCTCCATGGATCTGCACAGAACAGCTTTAATTTCTATCAGGTGAGGATCTGGCCTGCTTAAGAGTGTGTTAACAGAAGACAAAGCCCAAATGTTTTATCTCCAGTGATAAATGTTGCATTACACAGTGCATGGAGGATATACCTTCTCAGAAATGTGATCTTGGCCGAAGCATGTACTGGGCACAATAGCTGGAAAATTGGAGATATTTTCAAGTAGGAGTAATTAGAAATTGCCAAGAGCTGTCAGTTGAAGCCTGAATTTAGGCAATTTGTTATTGCCTAAGTAACAAGTGCCCAGATCTATCAGGACAGTTTAAAGAGACAAAAATCAGGTCTCTGGCCTGCTTTTGCAGCCAAGGAAGGAAGGCCCTGAAGGGAGGCATTCACAGGTGAAAGCTGGGCACCTCAGAGCAATGCAGAGCAAAGATAAGGTAGTGCTGGCTAAAGACAGACCTGGTCATAAAAGTCAGAACCTAACATTTCTCGGCCTGTTTTGGAAAGCTAATCTGTATCCAGGGAAGCGTAAGATCCAAAATAGAGGATCCGAAGGAATCTGAAAGCAAAAGAAACTGAAGGTATGCGCTCTGTCCATTTTCTGAATCAGTTAGTGAAGTTTAGCACCTGAAGTCACACCTACATCCCCCCCTAGGTCTCATTTTGTGGCCATTGCAGGGTGCTTTCCATCAGTATTTCTCTCTTGAGTTCTAAAGCCTGCTAGAGGAATGTGCACAACCATACTCTTCCACCTCCCACAGGTCAGGGTTTGTACCTGTAACCCCAGAAGAAATCAGCCCCTGAGAACAGGACAGGTGAGTCCTCTTTCTGGCACTGCTGGGTAACCCTTTTATGTCTGTTCTTTCTTTTTATATTGAAAAGTTCTCCACAGAGAAATGATGCACATTTCTTTTTCAGGAGATCCACGTTACAGATATTTCTGCCATTAGACATTGCAATTTGTATAAACAGTGCAGGGAAATAATTCATTAAATGCCTTCTTAGTCTTCAGGGAAGCACTTTGAGGAAGTTTTTCCCAGGGACAGCACTTCAATGGAGGAGAAAAGGTAAGAGCAGTGCTTGACTGTCATATCCCAACTTTTGGCCTGTATAGCTGCAGAATGTTCCCCTGCCCCTTTCACCCATGATTCACCAGCATATTCCACTAAACTGCTGAAGCAAAGCCTATAATTAGGTTATTATCTTTAAGAGAGGAGTCTAATTGTAGGACAACAAATGCCAAGCACATGAAAGATTACTTGTGTCTTACGAACAGATGACGATACCTTCCAACACATGCTTCTTTCCGTGAGTGGAAGGCTTGGGTGCCAGTTTCAGACAGGACTGGATCACTGACAGCTACTCAAAAAGACATCTGGAAGTTGATGATCTCATGTGGTGAAAAGGGACGATAAATTAACTACATGAACAAAATCATTTTCCCGGCAGCAAGGAAAAAAAAAGAATTCAACTGTATGCAAGTGGACTTCCAGTCCAGAGGTAGAAACATATGGGAATCAATAGCAGAGGCGGGAGGACAGCTGCCATACAAAGGATGAGGGGAATTTAAGCAAATTAATAGCTGTGGGAAGATGAAACAAAGATGACTCAATTGTCAGGCAAATAATTTTGTTTCCCCCCACAGCCATCATTACCAGTTATTTGATACAGATTCCCATTTAGCTGCCTCAAAGTAGGTCAGAGAAGTTGGACCTATGGGTTGAGCAAGGCCTGTGCTAGAGGTATGTGAGCTCTTCCAGAGAACGGTGCAGCCTCTGGAGCACAGCTTTCCTCATCTCCAGGAAGGTATCTCGGAGACATGCGGCTTGAATTGGGCTCCTAAAGCCACAAACAAACAGCCCCCAGCCCTATCAGGTCTAAACTCAGTGAGAACTTCCAGAAGATGTGCCCTTAGGAACACAGTAAAGAGCATCATATAGGACTCACAAACCAAAAGTGCTATTTTTTTAAGCTCTTTATCAAGTTTGCCAAAACCATTAGACAAAATGACAGTTACACTGAAGCACCTTCACTCAGATACCTGACTGTGAAGGCACTAGTTGAGGAATATATAGAATTTTTTAAATCAAAGCTATTAATTCATGCCCTGGATTAAGCAACCAGATGCAGGGTTTAAGGAAATTTCAACTCCTGTGGCAGAAGAGTGACCCATCCCATTTCCCAGCCCACTCACACATCTGCCTTGGTGACCTCCCGCAGTAGTAAGACTGACAGAACAACTAATACACTGTGTGAAGTAGTACAGTAAAGTCTTGTTAATATTCCCTTTGCTAATCCACACACCTCATAATTCACACACAGAAAGCCATGGTCTCTTCCCCCTTCTCTGCTAAGATTTAACAGATTGCTTTAAGGAGGTCTCACATTACCAAGGGTTCAGGAATATTACCACACATGCTCCTGGATATTTCTTCCCGTACATGAAGGATAAACAGAAGTCATCACAAACATCCACACAATTATTGACCAAACCCACAGCTTTCAAGTCACATCCACAGCTGTTAGAATGAATGATCAAAAGGGGATTGTTTTAGCTTATATTTTCTATTTCATCTAAATAAGCTCAGTAATATTATAGAAAGGCATCATCTCATCGTGAAAGAAAGAATTGACCCATTTCTAATGTTTCCTCCAAAATTCCAAAGGCCTTGGAAAAACTCCTGTTAAACACTTTCTCCCTGCAAAGTTAGTTCATGCTGTACCTTGAGTTACCACCTCACACAGGAGCAGAATTCTTAACTTAAATGGGTGGGCTTGTTAGCTCCCTTGGCTGGGAATAGTGAGTAGAGGGGAACTGCTTGTTCTCCTGTGTTTTCCTGTAACTCCTGTTGGGAAGGAGGAAGGACAACAAAGTTTTCCTGGATCCATTAAAACACAGTTTGTAGAGCAGTCTAGGCCAGCAGAATTATCTTGAAGAAGAGGGAAAGTATGAATTGATTCTTTCATCAGGATTTCCAGGAGAACTGTTGTAATTTCTAAGCCCAAGTTCAGCCTTTTGTCCTCGCGGCAAAATAAGTGGGTTGCTCATCTACCCAAGTCAAACAAGATCACATCCCTTCTCTCCTCCTGGGAAGAAGCATGGAGAACATCTTGCACAATCTGTCCTCTTACTCATCGTGTGTCCTCAGCACAGCTAACCACAGAGCTGGGGACCACATCCAGAGGCCACAGCAGCCACGGGGAAGGTCCTTTTGAAATCCAGTGGAGTAAAACCTGCCAGACCCTTTATGTGACATCTATCACTATATTAACTAGAAACTCAACTGGATATATGAGCTCCTAGCACTGGTTTTCTTTCCTTAAGGTATGCAAGAAATTTGGAACCTGCTTGGATAGAAGAGAATTTTTTCCTATTTCTGCCAACCCTCTTCCACCACATTACCAGAGCCCGATGAAATGAAACTTTCCTGCTGTGTCCGGCAATAACATCTGCTCTGTTGGCTGCCCTCACTTAGCTCCACTAAACTTCAGCTTACAACTGCTTGCTCAAAAAACAAGCAAGCAAAACCTCCCAGCCCCCACTTTAATAAATAAAATAAATAACTGGAAATAAGTTGCAAACACTTTTCTGACATCACGTTAGCGCTGTGTGTTACAGAAGATCACTTGTGCTAAGAGTGAAATTTGGCTTTGGGGCCAAGTGCCTCAGTTCCTCAGTAGACTCAAACAAGTTCAGGTTGCTTCATCCTTAATTTCTCCTCTTGTGGCTGCAAACAAACTGCTTGGAGTCAACAGCAACTTCACCACGTGTTACAAACGGAATCCCCAACACAACAATGATATCACAATACCGCTACTGGCCCCAAAACTCTCTTGCTGTCAGTCACTCCTCAGCAGGAAAGAGCTGCCATTCCCTCTTCTGGGGTTCATCCAGTTGTCCCAGGAATCACTCAGATTTTTTTTTTTTTCTAAGCCTATGTATTAGGGATGTCATAACAGCAAGCTTTGTGTTGTGTTTTATTCCATTGTATGACCTCTTAACTGAGTCACTTGGGTCGGGAAAAGGGATTATTTCCCCTCTAGAGCGGCTCTGTTGTTCTGACCCTGGTAGGTGAAACTATTTATTTTAAAATGAAAGCTAAACAAATAAATGAAAGCCAATGCAAGACTCAAGAACTGCTCTTGTTTATTTGTTCTTGAGTGTTGGAGGCTTTAATTTTTTGGAGTAGGTGGGAAGAGAAAAAGGGTGAATGAACATATTTTTATGGAAATATCTCCTTTGACAGAAAGCTGTAGTACCTTAAAAGAGCTTCTGGAAGGAAAAAATACAGACTATCTACTTATGCAGCTAAATTCAGCATTTGTTCAGCTCAGAGTAGTTTTTATCTAGTCAGGAGTTCCTGGCAAACATGAGTGAATGCAGCAGCATTCCAGCCTTTCCTTCTGTCTGTCTGTACTGTGTTGCCACTTTGTACTGAAATTTCTGCAAAACGCTCCAGATTGCGATTCCTGTGATCTTCTGCTTACAAGCTGCTCCAAATTTGACTTCTTCCTTGAGGATTTTGACTCCTATCAAAATCAAACATGGTTTTTCTCTTTGAAAAATAGTAAAATTGTTTGTGTCTCTTTCCTTATCCTCTTCTGCAGCAGAGCAGAACACTCAGTCCTAACCGAGAAGCTATTCAGCAGACCCCGGGGGTGGACAGGGATGAGCTCTGCCCTGGGAAGGGGTCAGATTTCCACCTTGCCCCTTAACTTCCCCTTCAATTCTCTGTCTGGTTCCAGAATGTCCAGGCTCCTCAGGGCTGAAACCACCCCAAAGAGAGCAGGGAACCTCTAGGTGCTACAGAGCACTCGGCCAGAGCAACTCGGAGCTTTTTGCAAGGTGTGAAGTAGGCATGATTTTAAACCTTGAAGCATCTGCCACATAGTCATATGTAATTGCTTCAGGTATAATCCATAAATCAATAATCCTGTTAATCCTTCTTCTGTCATCAGAGTAACCTTCCTGCCTAATCCTACTCCCTGGAGTAAAACATGGAGCTATTTTGAATCATTACTACTGCCACAAGCCTTGAAGCAAGAGGCAGAGATTACTGAGCTGGCAGAACTGCAGCCAGACTCAGGGATGAGTCCCATGGGGTCCAGGAATTTCCATTCAGCCTGATGGGGGTGAGAGGCAAGATATCCCCCAGAGCTTCTTGGCATTTATGAGTATAATAAAACAAGCCATCCCTTATATCAGTGGGCACCTCCCTTGGGAGTTATCACAAGAGTAGTCCTCTCCAGCCTATCTCCTCACAATTTGGCTCAGACCTCGAGCTGTGGCCTGTCTGCATCCACTCACCCAAAGGGAACTCGCACTCTTTGCACTCATGGCATCTGGCCATGGTGAAGGAGCAGCTTTAAGACTCTCCACTTCATAACACCCGATTTTATACAAACTTCTTTTGTTCAGAAAAGGGTTTCAATAGAAAAGCATCAATGTGATTAGTTAAGATGCAGAGTTCCTCTAATAGAACCACCAAGAAAGAAAAGCAAAAGCCAGCATCATTAAAAAGAACCTATTTCTGCATCCCTGCTTATTAAGTTAGATCTTTCTCCCCAGAACATTTCTATTTATTTTGTTAACTTGCTATATAAAAGCTGTTCCTCTTGGGGAGGCCTGTGCACGTGCACACACACGGAGACAGAGATAATCACTAATAAATTGCAAAGCTCTGGATTTCACAAATTAATTCTGGCTTTATCTTGCCAATCATAATCTGCCAACAAGTTCTCAGGTCCAACCGTCACATTTTTGGTCACACTAAAAGCTAGAATTTTAATACTTATATTGCAATTCCATATAATGAAGGTTGATGTTTAAAATATATTTGAAGTAAGCTCAAAAGTTTTTACTTCTTATATTTATAAAGGAAATGATTGCTATTTTTCTGGGAAATTAAGTTTGCACACCTACCTAGAACCTAATTTGTTTCTATTTTCTTAATACCTATAAATTGTATTTGACATGTCTTCCTCTATTAAGTTCCTGAATTTGTCCTTGAGTAAATATGTGCTTGTTTAAAGTAGTTTAACACAGTGGCTCAAAACCACTGGGGCTGCCAGGGCAGAACTTTGAACTTCATGCTCCCAAGAAATGTGGGCCTTGACCTTGCCAAAACCCCCTGTTTTATATTGAAATGTCACAGATTTAATAATGGGCTGCAAGAAAGACTTGCCATTAACTACCTCCTTTACTTTGCTCCTAGTTAACAAAACACTTACGTAGGCAGTGGATGCTGTAAGAATTGAATTAGTTATCTAGGATAATCTGTCCACATGAGCAAATGGTGTCCCACTAGGTCAATACAGAAATTAATTGTGGGATTCTTGTCAAATCCACATTGTTTCCTGGCACAGTTGCAAGCCACTCAATTAGACACCTTTCAAGGCCTTTTGCTGGTCTAAATGTAGCTAATTGCTCCAGTTCTGGCTGGGGATGATTCATCTCCCAGATGTCTCAGAGCCCTCCCAGCACTGCTCACCGAAGATCAATACATACACCCAGCCCGCAGGATACTCCTGTGAACAGGATATTTTTACTCATGCCTCCCTTTTATATGATTAATCCCAAACAAGGAAGGTCTCCTGAATCACGCTCTTGACACAGCAGCTCCTTTAGGTCTTGCTGGCTTCCCACACACGAGGGACTGGGCATGAATGCAGCCCCTTTGTCTGTGCTCTCCAGGTGCAGCACCATTCACACTTGAGCTTGACAGCACAACACAACAGTTTTTATTTGTCAAGGATTCTTTTCTCTTGTGCCGCTTCCTCATTTGTCCATATATCAGTGGCAGGCCTGGCCAAATTGAAAATGAATGAAGCACAAAGAAGGACTGTCGTTTCCACAGTGACGCTCTATGGGAAAGCAGTGCACGGTTTGGTTTTTTTTAGAGTCCTCAAAGGTCACTGGTAGCACTTGTAGCTGTGAGTCCCAGAGGGAAAGACCAGAGCATCTGGTCCACTGGTTACCAGCTTTCAAGAAGAAAGCCTCATGGGCTGTTGCTAAAGAGCCACAGAGAAAAGGATTAAAAATATAATAACCCTGACATTTCTTCCCCAGCTCCCTTTGTAGATGAGTAAATTCAGGAATACAGGAACGAGGGAGGCTGGGGCAGCTTGGTAACTCCTTCCCCATGGACTAGGACACAGAGCTGCATGTGGGAGTTGTGTTCTCCCAGCCTTGGTGAGTGACTGCAACATGAGACTTTAACTCGATGTGGCAGAGCACCTCTGGCTGCATAAAACCTCAGCGAGGCCTCCTCACTCACCTGCCATTAGCCCAACCAGCCACCGGATGTCTTCAGTGCTCCATGCCAATAGCCAAGGAACAGCATCACCCAGGAGTGGGCAATAGGTCTCTTAAGGATGGGGATACACAAAATGACACCTGGAAGATCACAGCTCGCTCACCAAACCTGAGCTTTAGCAGAAACCAATGTGCAGTGGACATTGAGGAGCAGGTTTTTGTTCAACACAATGCTGGCTGTCCCTGCGACCTTCACTTACAGGACAGATTGTCTGAGTTTCTCCATTAGCAAACTGGAATGATGGATACACCCCCTGCCTGTGGAAGTGTAAGAGAACTGCACAACACCCAGAGGGAATTTGGAATGCTGAGGTCCCTACTCCAGAACTGCAGGGACCTGTCAGGCACTTGCCCTGTCTGTGCTTCCCAGTGTCCCTGTGCCAGTGAGTATACAGCACCACACTGACTGAAAGGGGGAAGAGCTGTCTACCCTTGAGAGCTGCTTCTCACCCAGCTCTGCACACCTGCATCCAGCTTCAACAGTAAAAGAAAAAGGAGGAAAATGAAGCAGATTTCAGTGATCTATATGAATACATACACACAGAGACAGGTGCTGTAAGCACTATTTGTAACAGGGAGTAGGCTGAGGCCAGCACTGAGCTGGACAGCACCACCCTGAAGATGCAGAGCAGAAAGTCAGCACCCACCTAATATGCCCCTGCAGGCCCTTGGAGTGTGTCTGTCAGTTAATTAATTTCTCTCACTTCCTTGCTTTTCTCTCCTAGTAACCCCTCCTTTCCTGTTTCTCCTCATCAATCCTTTCTTCTTTCTCCTCTCTTTCACTGGTGGTTGTAATTCTGTCTCACACTCCAACCATCGCTCCCCAGGATCAGCGCTGGGCACTAAAAATTCCTCTGTGCATCTCCAACTCTCTGAGAAAGTGGACAGAAAGTCTCTCCCAGCTGCTTGCTCATCCTTTTCTATGCCTGCCTCCGTGGCAGCTCACACTGCCAGTTGTTACTGGAGATGCTTCAGGACAGCTCACTGGAAGGAGCTACACCAGGCTGTGGTCACCATTTCCTTCCTGCCCAGGACATGTGCTGCCAGCACGTGGCTTAGGCACGCCTGGAAATGCCTTTTTCAATCCTGCACAAGTCAGGTTTGCCAGGGCCATGCTCAGGTAAGAAAGGCTGAAGAGACGTAGCCCAAATACAAGCCTGAAGTAACACAGTTTCAGGAAGGCATGGGTTTGGGATCTCCTGAGGCCTCAGCACAGTATATAAAGAAATTTATCTTTCTTATCAAAACTCTTCATGTGCTAACAACTGCATATTTGTCTAAGTGCTTTCATATGGTTGGGTCTGTCTGACACAACAGCCTTTCAGAGCCCTGCTGACTCAACTTTCTTGGGGATTCCACTATGCCTTGGATCAACTCTGCCTTTGGGGGAGATGTAACACAGCATTGAAAACAACCTACTTAAGGTTTCTCAGCTGTTCTGACTCCCTTGGTATGTCCATTCAGTTCACTCAAAAATTACTGCATCAGCAAAGGCCCCATCACATTTCTCATCTTTCCTATGCCATTGTATCTAAATCACCAGGATTATTTTCGTGGTGCAACAAATAGAATAAGCAACCTAGACACTTCTCTACACTTTTCTAATAAATTCTTGCACTTTTAGTGAGGTGGTAAGCCTGTCTGGCTAGCAGATGCACTATTTTCATTTCTAAAGAAGCTGAGGTCCCAGTGGCAGCAGACACAGTGCTCAGGGCAGTGATTTCTGGCAGGAATACCGAGCAACAATGAAAAGTTTCCCACTCAAAAAGTCTGCTATTTCCAGTGACCGTTCTGTGGTAACACCTTGAGAAGACAACCATGTAATATTTTAAATCTGCAATCATATTTTTTAATAACAGAATCATGTTATTTAGTACATTATTGCTCCCCTGTTATCAAACAGCAAGGGAAAATGACTTCAGTGTGACACTCCTTAACATGGACTGCAACTACTATTAGGAAAACTGATGACGCAGGACCTCTTAATTTTATTTTCTGTCTGTTTTTCTTTAATTATTTAACTTGTTCTGACTAATGATCACCATACTCTTATTTTCTTTACCCCACTGTCAGGTTTTCAGGCATTTTTTCCTGATCTTTACGGAAAGCTTCAAAAGCTTTTCCAAGCACTCCAGAAAATTAAACAATAATTGAGTTTTTTGGTTTTTCCTTTGAAGACTAAAGCTAATGAGAAGTAGGTCAAGCTGAACTCTGTTTTCCCAAGCATTATTCCTGAAATCTGTTAGCACCTTGTATCTCTATTCCTCTCTTAGCACTACAGTGTGTTTAAAAGCTCTCCGAGCATGTTTTCACATGCCAATTTTGCTGAACAGATCAACTCAAACAGGAGATACCATCCCCAAATTTGAGCAAGCAGCTCTTTTGGGNACCCCCCCCCCAACCCCACAAAAAACTGAACATCACCCAGATCCACTAATTCACATTGTTTTTGGCTTACTTCCAGGCTGTGTCTTAAGCTTTGAACAAGGACTAATGCAGAATACACACACAGAAGTTTATTATTCTACTGCTGCTCGGAGAATTTAATGCCAAAGAGAGCAAGGCAACATGTGTAAGGGGACAATAGCCCCTTATAGCAAAGTTTTGCAATTTAAGATGAAAAGTAGAGTTCTGCTATGCTGACAATTGTAATCCTTGTTCCATCAAGCAGTGCTACAAATCCTTGGACACCAGCACTGGAGCTACACCCATGTACAATGCTGTGGGGCCTGGGTAACACAGCTGTGGGGCTCAGCTGTTTCTGCTGGGAAACAGAAGCTCTTTGGGATCCAGGATCAGCAACCAGCTTCAGTTACTTCCTTGAGCTATCAGGGCTCTGGGAAGACATGGCTGCTGTCTAATGAATGCCAATGCAAAGCCATTTCAGGATCCAATCCCTGAAAACAGCTCCTCCCCACATCACTATGAACCCTTCTGAGCAGTCAGAACTTTCTCAGGGGCTTTGAGGCTTTGATTTACCTCTATTCAGATGTGAGCCTTCCAGAAAAGATCCAAACATGTATCCATTCCTCCATGACATTTGATTTTCCACCTCCAAAAGTTTATATGGAAAAGCCAGAAATCACAACAATCCAAGATTCTGATGGCACAGAACCAGGCTAACACCTGGGAGTTACGTGCCACTATAGGAGACCAGACTACCAGCAGGCTTATGGAATAATCCCTCCTTAGGAACAGAGGAAAGCTTGGAAATCAGTGTTAAGGAATACACCATGGAAATGGATATTTTGCTGGCACTCAAGTACTCTGACACAGAATAAACCCCTGTTCCCACAAGTGGGCTGTGGATAGTCCAGCTTAACTTGGAGAAACTACCTGCTGCCCTGAAGAAACAGCTCGTGGCTACATATTCCTTGTTGGCCATGAGAAAACTGGAGAAGAGCCTGAGCCGTGGGATGTTTGTATAATTTTTACCCCTGAGCCAACTGATTCACCCCAGAAAACTCATTTGCAGCTGAAATCAAGTATTGGTCTTGATCAATCAACAAAAAGGCACATGGATGAAGGTCACACTATCACAGTTCCCTAAATCTGCATCGCAAGCAAATGAAGCTGGTTCCTTGCACAGGCTCCACACAGAGAAATTCAAACAAAATTTTGATTGCTGCAGGAAGAAATAGAACACAGTCACAGATTTTTACATAGCTAAGTTGACGAGACAGATAGCAGAACTACAGTGTGAATTATCATATAATCAATATTAACATGGTTATTATTCTTACAGGGTAATTTATTTGTGTCAACCAAGTTGGTGTTTCTTTTCCATTCTGTTGTAATTCCTTTTCTTTTATGAAATGTAATTACATTTCCACAAACGCCATGTCTGCAGAGGGAGCATGCCAGAAAGCTGTCAGCCTTTTACTCGTCCTGCTGCGCTGCCAGATGCAGAATGCATTGATTTTCTGAAGACCATGAGGTGTCTCATTTTGCCCAATTCTCCACATCTGGGTGAAGCCACACGTGCAGACATCAACACAGCCAGCTTGCAAAGGTGGCAGCTCATAAGATACCGAGTTTAGCTCCCTTCCACCACAAGCCACCCACATTATTAGGTTAGAAAACAGCACTGAAAGAATGAGAGCGGCTATTTCCACAGCAGATTACTCCAGACCTGCTGCAGCCACCTAAAAGGCAGGACTGCACAAATACGAGCAAACAAAGTAAGAGTTTTGCCATTCCTGGATTCCTGTGGAACAAATCTGGAATTTTGCTGTGCCTTTTCAATGACAGTGTTTTTGCTATCTTCCACCACCTGCCCCATTAGTAAGCTACCAGCAATGAAAGCCTAAGTCATCTTAGGGTAAACTTTGTTATTCTTTATTAATGCTCTATAAATCAGTCTTGTTATAAATCAGGGAATGTTCATTAATCAATTCTCAAAAAATATTTTATTTGGCTAAGAGTGTCAAATCGTGAAAGTAACAAAGCAAAAATTAAAACCATGTGCTAGAAGCGGGTTCATGACTGCATGCTTACGTCAACAAAGCCTCATAACTGCACAAATAATTACCATAGATCATGTTAACTTTCATTAAATAAAACCATGCTGAAAACCAGTAGTACAATCCTTATAAAGCACACATGTTTTGTAATACATTTGTGTACTCAGGACAGCATTTTGTGCTCAGTTAACTGCAAACTTGGGTTGCATATGTGTAAACGTGGGCAGAAGTTTTCCTGCTGGCTTTCTATACACAGGCATACTAAAAAATGTAGACTTAAAACCCCATTACTATTACTTTGCTCTGTAGTCAGAGCAATGTTGTCCTCATTTTCAGACAGACTATGCTGCCGAGGGACAGAAACAGAGGACCAAAGTTCAGGGATATGCAGACTTCACTGCTTAGCCTGTTACTACTCAGTTATTTAATCTTTGACAAGCCACTTGAAACAAAGTATTTAAACCTGGCTGAGACCAGATCATCAGTTAATGTGAACTGATTTGTCCATTAATTAAGGTGCAGCCCCTTGACTGTGTATTACCTGGGTCTGGTTTCCTTAACTTAAAGTTAGGCAACACAATCTACATTTAGGAGAAGGCAGTAATAAAAAGGTGTGCCTAGAACACAACAGAAATAAATCCTCCCAGAGAAGAAAAGTCAAACAGCAAAATAACGTGTCAGTTCCCTGTGCAAGGTAACTGCCAGTGAGAGAGTGTTTAGTTGGTATCTCTGTCTGTTCTAGAGCACTAGAAAAGTATCTGAAAAAAAGAAACCATCACATTTGTCACACTAAAGTCTAAAGCAGATCTGACCCAAGAGCTGGGCCAACAGAACATCATGGTCACTTCCCTAGACAACAGCAAACCACAGGAACCACATGAGCTTCAAATTCCAGCCTGGGCCCATTTCTAGGCCAGTTTTTCTTCATTTTCCACATTTCTGTTTACTGATATTTATATTACAGCAGTTCCTAGAGGTTCTAAGTGATATCACCCTGCTACTGAACTAGGCAACGTAAAAAATAAATACAACAAAATAAAACATACTGAGAGATCTCCAGGCAATTAGAAATTAAAGCAGACAAGACAGAGAGCAAAAGCTATATCATGACTCATTTTGATGAGTATGTTCAAGTCAGTGAAAACTAGAGAGAAGGTACTAATACAGGGCTAGGTAAAAAGAAAGATTCAGAAGGCAGGGGAAACCAAAAAGAGTGAGACTCCTCAAATTGCTGCTTCTAGAACATCTTTGTGTTTTGTCATTCAGCTCTCTTGCGGCTGCTGGGGGCTGATCCATCACACTGGAGCCATAAGGTTAACTCCAAAAGGCAAAACTCCTGCCAAACACAGAGCACAGACACCTGGGCATCACCTCCGCCTGTCTGTGCTCGTTTCTCCTATTTATGTTTCTATGCACTACTGGTTATCAAAGGGGTGGCTGTTTCATTTACACAGCAAAGCCTACTTGTACTTTGGGCATTTTAAACAAACATTAGCTGCAAACTCTAAAATGGGGCATTTACCCAGGCTTTTATATGCATTCAATTGTAAAGGAAAATAAATAGAAAAGAAGATAATTTAAGCCTTAGCATGGATGGAGCTTCATCTCAGAACTTCAGCACCTGATGCTTGTTAATCAGTTGTGGCCTGGAATGTTGGCAGAATCAAAAAATATTCTGCCAGGATTCTAATCTGAGATAAGCACCAGCTGAATCTATAGAATAAAGGCTGATTCGCTGCACAAAATTCAGGTTATGCAAAAGCCTCTTTGGATGTGCAGCAGGACAACCCGCCCAGTGTTGGGGCAGGACTGAAAGCCCCTGACATGCAGGGAAAACAAATGCCTGCCCTGTCACAGGCCTGGTGCACATAGCACCCATTTGCTGATGAGCTGCATTGATTCTGTGAAGTGTCCCATGAAATAGGCCTTCAAAGCAGTAAAGAAAAAACCCACCCCGAAAGAGGACAACCACTGTGAAAGCTACAGAACCTTCTTTGTGTCCCTGCTCTTCCCTGCGGGCCCAGGCCTTCGCCGTGAGTGCACACAGCAGGATGGAGGGAAGCCGTGCTTCTCCCCGGCTCCTGTGCTCACTTCCCTCTTCACCTGACTCTGTATCTGTGCTCTGGCTCTTCAGAGCCAAACTCACTCCTTTAAATCTCTTGGAACTTCAGACAGACTGTTATGGCAGCAAGATGCTGGATTACGACAGCTACAGGTAGCCAATACAGATCTAGCTCCACCACAGGAGTGAGAGGAGAAGGCTTTGTTGATAGTTTCCAGATAAAATAAGAAGCTGAATAATTAATCAAAGATAACTGAGTTTTATCTGTACTTCCCTTCCTTGCCTTTTTCACATTCTTTCTGAATTATCAAAAGATGAGTAGGAAAGGAAAGGGGAGAAAACTCCACAATAAAAGAAGGAAAAAGCCAAATAATACCATTTCTAAGGGATGTTAAAAAGCAGAAAGCAGCCTAAGCATAAAAAATCCAATATATCTGTCTCTGCTTGCTCATTCACACATCTGCCTTCTGTGCAATTTTCCCCACACACTTCAAGTACATGACTAGAGATGTTGAACTTCAAGTTCCCCTCAGCCCATGGAAAATTGGATTTTTAATTAGAGGAAAATGTCTATTTTCCTTGAACATAGTAATTACATTTTTTCCCCCCAAGTCACAAAGCTCATTTGGGAAAGTTTTACCTGAATGTTTTTGTTTGCCCAAATTGAGAGGGAGGTTGGTGGTGGAAATAAGTGAGGGCAAGGGGGAAGTTTTTTCTACATTTTTATTTTGGTATAAAAGGCTGGATTTCCTGAAACCGTTGAGATACGGAGTGTGGCAAAGTCTGCAAATTACACCGAAAAATAATTCAAATTACACATGTATGTTAATACTTGGTGAACACTTCCCTCCCCAAGGAAGCAGCCGGTCTATGGGATAAGCCAGCTCATTCTTCTCCTCCCTGAGCTCGGCTGTAACTCTCCAGCTGACTCAAACAAGAGCACTTGTGTGCTGAGCTGCTGGATGGTTGCTAATGCAGACCTTCACTGATTTCACATTTATCCATATGGCCCTTCCTGAAAGCAGCCTGAGGCACCAGCTGAGCCCCTGTGCTAAAATCAGAGTCCCCAAGTGTTTTCAACCCAGGGGAAAGGGGTTCAGTGACAGCAAACTCAGTCCCTCCAGTGGTAGATATGGCTGTATGTACAGCAAAGAGGGGAAAAAGGTTCAGTCCAGACCACTGAACCCACAGAATTAGTCTGAATCCAACTTCTACTTTTGGCTGAAGTACCACAGACACAAGTGCAACAGAGGCTTGCTTTAAAAAAAAAAGTTACTTACAGGATGGACTTGCTTCATAATACCCAGGGCAACTGCAGGTTTGCAAAACAGACAATTTTTACCTGTTAGTTTATATCCAAGGGGAACCTGTGCCAGGGGCAACCATCTGATGATCTCAGGCATCAATCTGGTGTTCAGAACTTTACCCCGTTCACAGCATAACTGAATGTATAGAGAATCCCATTCATTAGTCAGGGGTTTATTAATGTTTTTTTTACATGACTCCTGGAACTTACTTTGTATGTTCAACCACAAGTAATGAATGTGTTTTGGGAAGGAGATACTGCAGAAATGGTCAGGATATAATGACCCATAGGAAGTGGGTAGATAGAATGGAAAAGCAGGAAATCAAGCAATTCAGAATGTGAGCCAAAGACTCACTGGATCCAGCAGGCTTTGGATAAAATTTATTTTAAGGTTAGACACATATCTTGCAAACACTACAAATAAAAGGGCAGAGATGATCCTTTCAGGGAGCAAATAAACAGAGATGGAAGAGCCCTTGAAAGATTTTTGAGGGGTGGAGCTGTGATAGGAATAAAAAGGGCATGGTCCTGCAAGAAGTTAAAGGAATAGTGCAGGAAGCTTGGCTGGATTTGCTCAGCAGTGAGGATTTAGCAAACAGAGGGGAATGGAGATACATCCTTTGGTACTGAGCCCATTGCTGGAGCCACGTGCCACCAGCTCTGATGGTGGAGATGGAGCTGCCCTCACTGACACCCCTGTTTCATTTTAACAATGGAAAAAAAGAGGGTTATGGAAGCTTTGCAGTAAACTGCACTTGCTTGAAAGGAAGAAAATGGCCATAGACCATATTATAAAGGAAAATATCCTCCCTATTAAAAAGAATGCTTAGTGCAGGCACAAAAAGTTGTCAGAAATTGAGTTGCATCTGCCCTGCCCTTCCATGCCTGCTGCTCAACCTTACCCATTCCATTTCCACCCACACCTCAACTTGGCTTCCTCTTTCCCACTGACCCTCAGATGTGGAAGTTAATAAAGGAGAAATAAGACACTGCTCTTGTTTTCTGAACTGCACCAGCTTCTTCTGAATTTATTGTCGAGATCTCTTTTTGGCAGGAATAACAAGAAAGGTCGAACTGGAACACAGCTGCAGGTGTGCAGCTACAGCCCACACCACTGCTTTGTGTGGGGATGAAGAGAAATATGGGAGGATTTGAACTGTGCCTGACAGGCCAGAGGCTCTTTTATCTCTCCTTGAGGGATGCTGGAGGGGAGCAGCTCAGCTGCTGCTCCATCAGATACATTTTTCCTGCTGATTTCTGGGCTGGGCAGTTTTGTGTTACAGCTGATCCACACATCTGGCCTTTTCTCCTTTGGTTTTCTTTGCATTTGGTGTTGGAAAAGCCAACAAGAACAAACTAATCTGAAATCAAAGCCAAGTCAGCACCAGAAAGAGACTAGAATAAGGGTTTGATACTTTCACAAGAAAACAGAGAAACTCTTTATGCTCAGCAACAAAACAGGACAACTGTTGTGAAGGATGAAGAAATACTGGCACTTTCACTAAAGAAAAAAAAAAAGCATTGATACAGGACTTCTATTTTGCTGATATCTCACTTTAGGCCTTACAGATCCTATTTGGGGGTGGAGAAGAACTCACTATAAAGCATTTGGGAAATTTGGTTTTTGGGAGAAGCCAAATCTAAAGCTCAGCAAGAAAACAGGACACAACTCTGCCCACATTTCTGGAGGGACAACAGAGATCCCACAAAACCTGGTTCCATTTGATTCAATTTGTGACTACAAAATGATATATTTCCTTTCCACTGTTGTCTCTCAATGTCACCACTGCACAAAGGTACCTGAAACAACTTTGCTCCCAACAGTTCCCACTTAAACAGCAGAAAAAGTGGCTGCAATGCAAGAATTCAGTTTTGGAAAGAGAGGGAAAACCCCCCTCAAACTCTCCCAGACAGGAAGTGATCTTCTCCTGTTGTGTTTTTGGACTGACAAATAGGACTGAACACTTTAGGAAATGCAGGCTACTTTCTTTATTTGCTTCAACAGGCACACAAGTCAGAAAATTCACCTTTGTGTCTGCCCCAAAAGCCTGAAATTCAGACTGAAAGCAGTAAGGACACATCTGTACTGGTGGTGCACACATCAAGGAGTGGGACCTGCCAGCCAGGAGCATATCCTGGGGAGGATATCCAAGTCTCTCTCTAAATCTTACCCATCATCAGGCTCCAGTTCCAGAAAATCTTGGCCTTACAAATCTTGGAATTACATTCCAAGCAGGTGCACCTCAAGTTTCTTTCTAGAAAAGCCAACTTGAAAGCATAAGTAGGCCAGCTCTGCCCTAATCATTTGGTCAGTGACTTCAACACAGCTACAAGCAGCATTATCCAAAATAGAAACTAAATATATAAGCACACAGACTGGACTGTTGTGCTGTGCCTTCACTACAAGTCCTACCAAACTACCATTTTTGCAAGTATTAGAAATATGCTTTTAATTCCTTCTAGTTCCAGTACTCATTGCTATGGTCTAAGAATAAATTATGTCTCTTTGTTATTTAAATAACCCTTGTTCCTGAAGCATTCATGTCCTCAGAAGCTACCACACCTTTTCTTGGCTGGGGAGCCAAGGCCCAGACTTGTGATTTGTCCAAGGTCATATAAAAAGATATTAATAGAGGGAATTTATGTCATGGCCAACATCTGGTGTAGATTATTTACAAATAAGTTGGCTCTCTAAAAAAAAGAAAATAATAGTTTTTAAGTTTGTTTACAAAGTTGCTGCATGTTGTTTCCACTATTTTATTAAGAGCACATGGAGCCATGCTTCCAAACAGCAGCATTAAAAATAGACTAGGATTCACGGTGGATGAAATTCAAGCTTTGGTTTTGATAAGCATCCAGAAGTCAGGACTAGCCAAACTCCTTTGGTCAGCCAAGAATTTATAGCAAGACATTTATTATGGAAAGCTAGGGTAGGAGAAACCTAAACAGAAGCAAGCCAGAGCCTTCCAGACAAACCCATCTGCCATGTAAAGGTATGTCACTGATACCTTGCCACCAAAAGGCAGCAGAGAGAATGAAGAATGTCTAAGCAGTTTGATCTGAAGTATTCAAGGAAGGTCAAATTACTTTATTACCCACAGTACCAAAGTACAACAGATTTTCAGAGGAGGATGTTGGAGAAGGATTTGCCTTTTACATCAACACTAAAATTTCCCTGTGGAATAGCCCAGTTTGTCAGGAGAAGCTTGAAACCTCTAAGTCTAACAAGGAGTGATCTCTGAGTTGTCCAGCTCTGTTCCACTTCCATTCACTGCATAGGTAACCCCCAAAAAATCCAGCTGAGAATGTTCAGTGCTTTCACTGGATTGAGTTACACTTTGTCATCTGGAGATGCTGGCCAGGTTACAGAAGGAATAAAGGAAAAATATCCAGTATTTAGGAATTCATTAAAAAATGCAGATTAAAAGAATGAGAGCACATGGAAAAACAGTAGAGCTCCGACCACACCAAGTCTGCCAAACCCAGGATTCTACAGGAAGGAGATCATAACTGGAGAGCTTTCCTGAGCAGGAGTGGGTGACCTTCACAAAATAGCATCGACTGGATGCCTGCATTTGGATTTTCTATTTGATTTCCAAACAGACTGCAAAGGTGAAATGCTCAAATATTAACTTAAAAGGTTGGTAAAACATGGCTTAACCCAAGCCTCGCTGCCTGCAATATCTGGAGATTTTAACTACCTGTCTGCACATCTGTAAGAAATGTGTGAGTTTACCTTGGAACCACAACCCTCTGTTCATAAACCTGGAACTAAGATGTACTGAAACAGCTTGCTGTCTTTTTAGGACTCTAACATTTAATCCTGTCAGACTTCTGCAGACCTGGAAATGGTTGGACCTGTTACTGTCACAGCCAGGAAGGATTACTGCATTATTTCTTCTGAATTATTTTTTCAGAAACTGCAGTTCACCCAAACTAAAGTTGAGGACCTTCCTGTGTGCTGAGTATCTGGCACTTTAAAGAATAAGGCAAATGTACCCACTGCAAAACCAGATTACTGACACCAGACTGCAGCCAGATGCTGTTCTGAAATATTTAATCAGCAGGGTAAGGATGTCTCACAATCACTTTCCCTTGCTAGTCTGTATCTTCAGATGGATTTAGGACTGAGATTTTCTTTACCTGGCACAGCTGCCTCTGGGACTTTTCTGCACTCTACATCCATTTCTCTTCCATCATCACCATCCACATCACAGCAAATCTTGCTGCTTCCAGGGTTCTGATTTGCTGCAGATCCTGCTTTATCTGACTGGGACCAAACCCACTCCAGCTTCTGCATTACGTGAGCAAACTTGTACAAACCAGCAATGCTCAGAGGGCAATTCACCAATTGAAGTTGAGGCCACTCATTGGCAAAACAAGGCCAGGCTTTGAGTTTCTTGCTTTAGAAAGTGGAAGTGTTAACTTTTCCAAACTGAATGTAACTTAATTTCCCCCTCAGATGATCTGTGGTCCTTTCAATACAGTGAGAAAAAGACAAATGATTTTTCCTTCACCTGCTCTTTTGCCACACCACAAAGGTACAGGTGTGCCTGTCATTCTCAAAGCCTGGGGACAAAGTCAAAGAAGAGGGGAACTTAAAGCTCTGTTTATGATGAGTTTAAATTTGTTATAAAGGTTGGTGCTCTCCACCTGGCATCATTTCAGCAAACAGGTGAATCTCACTTGTTATTGAAAAATAAAGCACTTGATTCTCCACTCAACTCAAATGGATTTGCACTGTTATAACTCTGAACAGACCCAGGGGATGTTTATGCCCTACAAATAAACAGAAGTAGCTTTTCTTTCAGCAAATGCAATCTGTTTCACCCTAATGATCTATGTTTCCACTACTGAAAGAAATCCTAGTCCTACTTGGCTAACCCCAGTATTAGTCAATAATGACTTTTAGAGTATTCAGCCAACCCTCTGGGAAAAACAATATTATATATGTGTTTTGCCAAGGCAGAAATCATAAGCAAAAATATTGGACCAGCTGACATAAATTAGCACAGCTCCACTGACAGAGGTTGCACAAACTAGAAGCTCTGCAAGAGAAAAGAAATAATAAGCAAACTTCCCTACTAGTTATAGGGGACAAAATTGATGTTTCAATTACCATATTATCCTAAATCATTGGTAACAATAGTTGGGATGATTTCAGTCCTTTCTATATTTTTTTTAAGAGCACAAATTCCCACAGCTAATTTGAAAAATAACTCCACATAATACGCTCATGAGAAAAAAGATAAATCTGCTTTTAAGGTAAACAGGCTTTTCTATAGATTTCTGTTATGAGAACGGGACTCTGAGATGGTGTACATAAAATTCAGCTCTTGATATGGTACTAAAGACTACAACAGATGATTCTGGAGAAGACCTGGCCGAATCTTTACTCAGCTGCTGCCAATGTCTCTTCCCAAATGCCCAATTTTGCATGAAAGAAAGGACTGCTCTGTCCAGATGTGTCCACAAGGTGTCCATGGACAAGACCTTTGTCTGGAGTCACTCCAAACAAGTTTTAATGAATTCAAATTACATAAGTGGAGAAATGAAAAAATCAAAGACAAAAGCACTTAGCTTTCATGCCTCAATTAAAATACAGATTATCTTTTTCAAAATTATCTCCAATTTCAGAAAAGAAAAAAATATATATTTTTCAAAACACAGCCTGCACAAAACCAGCAATCTTTGCTGATTTCTAACAAAGAGCTTGTGGTCCAACGTGGCCACCTTTTAAAATCTCTCCATCACAGAAACACTCATTTGGGTTGATTGTAGGACCAACAGCCCTACAAGTTACCCAAAGAAGTTCAGATCACATTTTTGTGCTGATAGAAATTTGGCAGATAGAAGGATAAAGTGCTGGGGGGTGAATCCCCACCTGGAATAAATGGATTTCTGGGCTGTGCTGATCTCAAGCAGCTGATGGTCCAGCCCTTGAGACTCCACCATTGTTCCAAGTCAGCCCAGTCAGTTCATGACCTGCCTTGCTCTGACACCCCATAAACTTGAGCATTTCAAAGGAGCAATGACCCTACCAGCTTGTCTACTGTCTCTGATTACCCCGGGCCAACTCACAGCTGTTCCTCATCAAAAAACTAAAGGAATAAACCCTCCTAATAGCAACCCGAAAATCTGACGGGCATTTTTCCACTCTACTTTGCATATTTGAGTGCTGATTTGCTTATCTCCCAGCCAGTGCTAATTATAAGGTTATTAACCTCTCTGTGAACTTCATTCACATCATAACCTGGTTCCTTTCCCTGCTAACATTACCTTACTCAATTTAAGAGGTGGAATATTCATCATAGGAAATGCTATTACTGGGATACCTTATCCAAAACCACTATCCACAATTTCTCCACAGCTGAAAAATCATATTGAAGTCAAAGACTTGCTGGTTTGTGGTCTCCTGAAACAGTTTTAAAAGTACATTTATTTACAACCCTGCTTATCCTGCTCACAGTAAATAAGATGAAATATTACTCTGTTGATAGAAAAACTTGCACACCAGTAATTTTGTCTCTTTAAAGCCACCTAAAATATGGTCAATTCGTGATCCTCTTCTGACGTGTGACAGGGAAATCCCTACTTTCTATATACACAAAGAGGCAAAAAGCAAACACTGCAGGTATAACAAATTTGGCAGAATCACCTCTCACCTGGCAGGTGGGTCAGCCAGCAGAGAATGTGTGCCTCCAGGAGAAGACTCAGGTCTCCAGGAGAACTATCTCTGCTGCCTGCAACAGTCACCTGTTTCATTTTTGGGAGACAAAAAAAGCAAAACAGTCTTTCTGAAGAACAAGTCTGACATGAATTTCATTGACGTTCACAGAAATGCCTCCTGCTAATTCCTGTGAGCTTTGGATCAATTCCTGTATTTGGCAACTGAAGGGACGCTCGTGCACTGGAGACTGGAGTAGCTAAAAATAAATCCAATAACAGAACTGAAGTCCTCTGGTTGTGTGGAGGCTCCTGGCAGAAGTGTTGCTGAGAGAGAATATGTTTAAAAAAAAACCCCATAAAACATTGGTTTGCATTATTTCTCCTTAGTAACAGAAATATTTTTTATTATGTGCTCTTGAATATACCTTTAAATTTAGAGCTATTTTTAGGTTTGCTCACCTAAAACTACAGGTAGAGGGCACAACAGACAAATCCAAGCAACCAAACTATTAATTAGTGAGAGTTCTTGTGGTACCTGAGCCAAAATGTTACTGCAGAAGTTTGATTTTGTACAAGGATATGGCCCAGAAGGTCCAAAGATCACAAGCAATGAGCTGCAGGGTTCTATCTCCCTATCCCCAAGTCTCCAACACACACAAGGGCAAAATTGTAACAGCTGGAGACAACACACAGCTCAAAGTGAGTTTTGCCCATGATGAGGAAATAAGTTGGCATCAGACACCACAAAGTACCCTAAGGCTTTGCCAGAGCTACTGACTTGCGTGCAAAGCAAAGGCTGCTTTGACACAGAGCAAATAAAGCTGAGAAAATTAAAATTCAACCACATGGATTAACTCAGATGCATTTAAATATTGCAGGATAACCTTTCATATAAGTTCAATTTCATTTCAGATGGTACCTCAAGCTCCTGAATCTCTTACTGCATTTCACCAAAGGAGAAAGAAGAAGAGAATGGAAGATTCAAGCAGAAAGCTTAGCATAACTCACAACAGAGGCAGTAAACAAGTGAGAGAAAGCCTCTGCTTTACTTGCAGAGACACAGCCACAGCTTTTTACTCTCTTTCAGCACTATGGGGGAGACAAATCCAAACTCAGCAGAGAAGAGTTCCTGAGCACACTGTGATTAAGGACATCTAGCATTAGAGTGAGAAGTGAAGCAGGTACAGAGTAGCAAACTCTCTTCCCCCTGGAGCACACAATCAGGCAGAAGAGCAAGGCTAAGAGTTTGCAGAACACAGAATCTGCTCCTCTGCCCTTGCAGGCCTCCTCTGAAAAACCCCCACAAGCCACCCAAGGATGGTCCACAGAGCATGGGGATGACTTCCCACCTGGATGTGAAGCCAGGACCTAAGTCCAGATATATTGCTCCAGAAAAACGTGGCTAAAACAAACATGGTGATACCCTCACTCATACAAACAAGCCAAGCTGTTTATATGTCAAGTTCAGACATTCATGTCAGCTGCTCAAGGGCTGCATGCACTGATTTTGGCCAGAGGTGAAATCACAGTAAAGTAAAAAAGCTGCTGGATACAACTGAAATGCAAAATTTCCTTCTATTTTTTTTTGTAAATGGATGAACAGAAAAAGTTTCAGTAGCAAGCCTGACATGGCCTGAACCTCTGCAAACCTTTGAAGAGAACATTGACAATTAGTATTTCAATTTTTGGGGGGAAGCAAGAGAAAAGGGGCAGAGTTAATGATTTCTCCAAATCTTTAGCAAAATGGTTTCTTTGTGGTGGGTTTTTTGGGTGGATTTTAATTTTTTAAATTTTTAATTACTTTTTTTTTCTTTTCAGTCCTCCTCTTACACTTAAGGGTTGTTCCAAAACTTGTGTTTATTTCTTTTTTAACCTGATTCATCAAGAGCTGCTGATCTGCTGAGCCATGTAGAGTAGTAAGGCAATTCAGTAGTGAACTCTGATTATTGTCCTGTGTGAGAGCATTTTTATGCATGTAAACTCTCATGTAGAGGAATATTAATTTGCCATTTTTTAAATTACTTGCATGTATAACTTTTAAAGCATCAATCTTAACCTGATGATGCAACTCCAGTTCTTATAAAAGACTACAAGAAGCATGCACAGAAGAAGGCTGCAGAAATCAGAAATCTCATTAACTCCCACCAAGTTGTAAATCTAAAATCCTGTGCTGTCACTACAGTGGCTCTGATCTGGGAGACCCTGTAGGAAACAGGGCATATTGTCCAAGATATCTCATTCCTCAATGCCCTGCACAGCCTCTCTGACAGACTACAGAATGCAGCATTTCTTCCACAGCAGTTATAACTCAGGCTGTGAAGAAATAGTGACCTCTTCCATTGGGTGACCAGAGAAAAAAGAAGCCAGCTTGGTTGTGTGAAATGCAAACTCTGAGGTTTACAGAAAAAATAAAATTAAAAAAAAAGTCATTGCTCATCGGCCCAAAGTGTTGGATTTCAAATCATTTTTGCTTTAAACCAGAAATTTTACATTTTGCATTTGATAAAACTAGGTTTTCCAGAGGAATTCATCTGTACTTACACTTCCCTTCACGTGTTCAAAATGCTTTGTAGAAATTAAAAAGCCAGAAGTTCTAAGCTGGTAAAACCTAGGTTAGACACTTCAGATTTCCAAAAATATAGTGATAAAGCACTAAAAAAGTTTCAGCATATCTTCCATCTACCCAGTACTTTTAGCCAAGATTATTTACCACTTTGTCCCAACCTTATAGAGAGTGCACAAATTCCAGCAGATCTGTGATTCATTGCAGTAACTTGGTTTTGTTCAACGAGCATTTCAACTGCAGACTCAAAAACATGCTAAGGCTTGAACCTAGAATGGAAAAACTATATTTTGTTTTTCTAAAAGTAGAAATCCTATAAAGAGGAATAATGTTGCTCGCCTATGAAACATGGTATTTTATGCAGCTACACTCAGGTAGAACACTGCCCTGGGCTGAAAGACGAGGCTGAGTTATCACAGCAGCAGGAGGGTGGAAGGAAATGACTGGTGCTGGATTTGTAAATTTGAACTGAATTTAAACCCTTGGTCAACAACATTATTCACCTGTCCAGGGCTGATCCCAAGCACTGTACTGGGAGAACATTGGGTTTTTCCATTTGTTTGGTTTTTGCAAGAGTCTTACTCAGCAGGGAGTGGGGGAGACCAATCCTAGAGGTGTAGAACAGGCAGCTCCTCTGGAGGCAATGCCGACAGCACTGACCTTCTGAGCATAGGAATTGATTAAAGTGTCCCTGCTCTCCTGGAGCAAAGCTGCCCTGAAGTCAGGATGTTAAACTCACAACTCTCTGTCCAGAAAGGTTTGGAAGAAGCACATTTTGGAGTCAGGCTTGGGCTGGGCAAGCAAAGATGGAGAAACTTTGAATACCGTGAGGGAGTCAGGCAGCAATGGCAGCACTGAGCACAGCTCAGCTTGGGGCTTGTTTTAACTATGACTTGAGGGTTCTGCACTACAGTTTTATGGACAGAAACAGCTGCCAGTACAGTGGGGAAGGGACAAGTAGGATAATAGAATAGAATGCTGGAATGGTTGGGCTTGGAAGTGACCTTAAGGACTACCTTAATCCAATCCCCCTGCCATGGACACCTCACACTAGACCATGCTGCTCAGAACCCCCTGAGCCTCAAACACTTGCAGGGATGGGACAACCTGTTCCACACAACCACCCTCACAGTAAAGAACTTCATCCTCATGTCCAACCTAAACCTTCTCTCTTTCAGTTTGAATCTCTTCCTCCTTTTCCTGTCACTCCAGGCTCTTGTAGTAAGTCCCCTCCCATCTTTCTTGTAGGCTCTATTCAGGTATTAGAAGGCTGCAATCAGGTCACCCCTAAGTTGACTTTTCCAGGCTGAGCAAACCCAGTTCCCTCAGCCTTTCTTTGTAGGAGAGGGGCTCCATCCCTCTAATCTGAGAAGTGAAATATATTTTTTAAAAGGCACATTTCATTTTGCTAGAGGTAAGTTTCACACACAAAGTCACACTAGAGGTGCATTCCTCAGCCCAAATACAGGCAGCTACAAGCTGTTTATCTCAATGCTCCCACAATTACAGCAGAGAACAGTAACTTCCAACATTTTACCTCCAAGATAGAGAATTAAAACAAGCCACATGTGTTTAAGCATTGCCTATAACTCCTACTGATGATAAAGGGGCCTCAGGGGACTGGATCAGCTGTGGAAATACCTGAAGGTAAGCGAGTGGAACTCAGTGACATCAGAAAGTCAGCACTGCTTGCACATGCACCAACTCACAGTTTGCACAGCTCAAGCACCAGTTTTCTCCTCCTCCACAAAAAAGACAGGACATTTTAATGTCTTTCCAGGTGTGCTGTGCATTCCCTGTCCCCCTTTAGACTGCTCCATACACAGCTCCTCAGCACAGCACTAAGGCAGCTCTGTGGCTCAGGGATGATCTCCTTGACCCAGCATCTGGGTGAGGATTTGGCCATCAAAGTAGTAATGTGCCAACAGCAAAGGAAGTTAAAAATGTCGCTGGACACAGAACAGATTTAGTTTTTCTCACTTAGCTGTAAATACCAAAGCAGAGTGTGCAATTCACACAGTGCCTTCTCGTTCTTAAAGGGTTTAGGCTGGGAATTTGCTGTGTCCATGGAAACACCAGGAGAAAGGATTTCAAGTGAGATTTCCACTTTCAACCACTTGCTTTATTGAGTCTTTTCACAATGCATGGGTTGTTGTTGGGTTTGCTTGCAAACAAGGACCTGGGCTTAATCCCACCTGTCAAGCAAGCACAACAGACAGCTTCTCTTCATTATCCTGCTCCAACCCCATTTTAGAGTCTTATATGGAGGCAATAAATATTCCTGGATTAACATCCAAGATACAGGTGGGTAGAATAGAAGCATGCACACCTTACCCTGAGAATAGGCTGACATAGTCCATGCTTGGGGTGGCTTTGTTAAAGCAGTCAGCAGGGTAGTTGGAAGATGAATAATTGAAGAAACAGCTTCTTTAATATGAACCATGGGCAGCATGTGGTGCAACTTTCCCTCTGTTTCCCCCTCCCCAACAAGAATTCTTCATATCAAGCTGGTTTGGTGCTAAGTGCACATATCTAGGAGGCATTTCTCTCCAAAATTTGGATCCAAACACACATCAAAAATAACAGTTCATCCGTCACGGTTGGGAAGCATGTATGACAAGAAAATATTTGCTTTGCTCTGGTTTTGTGTTTGGTTTGCTGACCGCTTATATCAAAAAGCTAGAACAGCTTTTTCATCTTGCCGTAGTTTAGAAACATTTATAGGACAGATGGTCTAAATTTGTGGGTTTTATAAACTTAATGAGAATGTAAAAAAAAAAAAGGAGCATATGGGTGCAATATTTTCTGGGGCTTCTTTGAGCTGGCCAAGAAGTAGCCCACTGCAGAGGGGAGTAACAATTTCATTGGGAACTCATTCCAAGGTTTACAAATGACTGAGAAGAGGGACTGCCACAGCCAGTTTCACTTGCATTGTGTGGTATAAGGAAAACATACATTTATTTATTCTTCTCAGCAAGCAACATTTCTTAAACTTTGCCTTCACATAACTGCTAATGGGCTGGATGTGACAGCTCAACAAAATGCACAGGTGGTGCTCCATCCTCTGTCCTGAAGGCTTTTTCTTGGGGCTTCTTGCTGGGCCCAACAAAGAGTTTAGCTCTCAGTTCCTCTAGGATGGTTGTATTATCTTAGTCCTACATGCAGCTCTCTCTGTCTCCAGACACCACCATTTCCAAAGGACACTGACAGTGTAATCTGGGCTTCAGGTCAGACCAGAGCATGGGGAGTTGGGCTATCTGTACGGAGGCCTGGTCCCAGGCTCTGTCACAAACTTGGGGCAGTTCAGCATGACTTTTGTCCTCAGGTGGCCTCCAAACAGAGCCACCATGAGCACACAATGAGGGAGGAAAGTTCTCTCTTGGAAAGAACCAAGTATCCCAGTATCCAATTTCTTTCTCCACTCACTCCAAAAGTTGGTGTGAGTGTCCCTCAAAGTGAATCAATCAGTGAACAGAGTAAAATCAACTTATAAGGTCAGTGAGAGCCCTATTTCCTCATTATTAAACACTTAATAAAAAGCACCATCTTTTCAGGCTCCTAGTACCAATCTAAAAACTTAATCTCACCTGAAACACTTCAGGTTGAAATAAAGTAGGTTGAAGATGCTTTTATGAGTTGACATCCTTGGTATAAGACTGAGAGTAAGAATCTCTTGTTAGGAAAAAATCCCCCTTCATCCAACTCCCCAGGCTGAAAAAGAGGATTTAAACGATCAGCTTCCAGTTCTCCCTTATGTGAGCTATTAAAATACTCATGAACAAAGTGTAATCCACCAAAACAAGCTCCACTAACTTAAGACCTCAATTTTTACCGTGGACAGTCCTCTTCCAATGAAACACACTAGGAGGCATCAACCTCAAACTATTTTCAGTGGAATATTTCAGAATGTTGGCACATAAGCTGTCACTTTTAGTTTGTGCATAAACACAGCATTAAGAAAAAACAGGCAGCAATTCTCTCAAAATTATTGTCTAAGCCCCTTTGCAATCTTAGGCATGCACTGTTTCATTTTACACCCAGCTGCTGCTTCCAAAATCTTCATCAGGATCCTGATTTTTTATATTATTTTCTTTAAATGTGACAGCTCAGACTATGGTCAGGTGTGAAGGACCTGTGCAACACGTTGAGGAAATCTTCAACAAATCCTTTATCCCACTAATTTCAGGGGGAATTTAAATGAGCAGGGCTTGCAGACTGTGCAGGCCTTGCTTTAGCTTAGATTTCAGGCTCTCTTTTACCAAGCAGCTGAATAGAAATCTCACTTATTAACAAGCAGAGCAAAAGCAGCACAGGACAGTGCTGTGCCCTGGTCTGACCCCCAGGATTCCTCTGCACATTATCAGTTCAAGACAGGACTGCTGTGTGTCCAAAGGGCTTATTCCCAATAATAAGTCATCTCTAGACAAGATCCAACAAAATCCAGCTATGCTGGGAGAGAAGGAGGCTGTAAAAATCACCTTTTCATGCAAGGCAGAAGCACGCCTGCCCATCCCCACCAGCTCCTTACCCACCCCCACCTCCCAATAACTAAAGTTCTCAACAAACGTCCAGCAAATATTTGGACAAACAGCCAAGGACTTCTCAGAACATCAAATGATTATTAAATCTTAAACTGTACTTTGCAAAAATAATTTTCTGCTGCTGTTTGTTTGTTTGAAAGGAAGGGTAGTAAAATCCACAGATGTGTACAGCCATAAACCTTTAGATGAGACTCAATTTCCTTGATGTCCAACGATAAAATCCACTAATAAATGTGTACAGATGCAAAGGCCTATTTGTTGTCCTGTCAAGTCAGGCCATGTGGAACAAAAAACCTAAAAGCAACCAGGAGAGGAACTAATGATGTAGGCTTGCCTCTGCCAAGATGCACTTACTGCAGTTCCTGTGACATTTAAGGAACATAATGATGGGACATTCCTTTTTAACTTTATTGTTTTGTCAAAAGAGGAGTTTTACAGCTGAAGATCACGTTCCCAAGATAGTCAATTAGGTTATGCAGATTTACACACACACTGTGATCTCCTTTGTGCAGCATGACCAGTTTCTTTGCTAACAATCACTCACATTTGATGACAAAGATGGGGATGGTGTCAATATCTCCCATATAGAGCCCGATAATTTTTTTTATTTTTTTTATTTTAAATGCTTTCCATGAAAAGCCCTTTAGATCTCCTGGTGCATCAAGACAGCTTTTCTTTTTTTAATCTCCAGATAATTATTTCTGAATGTGCAAATATAGTTTTCAAGGGGAAAAAACCCACTCTCTGGAGTAACCAAACACCAGATTTCCGCAGTATGAAAGCCATTTTAAGGCACTGTGGTGTGCTTCGTGGTTAGCCCTGCTTCTACTTAATTAGGGACCTAAGTTATAAGTCCACAGCTGCAGGAGAGCAGTAAATAGCTATTGCTGACTTCCTTATTGCCAATATGTACATCATGATTGTAGGGTGAAGAGCAGCGAGCTTTTCGTAAACACTGCCTTGTGCAGCGACAGGACTTTGATGTCATAAAAATGCTGTTACATATTTTAAAGTCTTAATTGTGGTCCACTGCGGTGCTGTCAGCTTCCTGGTGGAGCACTAACCCTTTCTGTGATTTCTGGGGGATGCACAACACTTCTTTGCAGGTTTCCTAATTAATGCAACCTATCCTCACTGATTGCAAAGCACCAAGTCCCCCCATAGCACACGACTTCCATGCTGGGGAGGGAAAGGAGAGGGAGGAAGGAAAAATGCCCTCCCCCCTCACCTCCCCAGTTTGAAGGGCACTTGCCTGCTCCATATTGTTCTGATTACCAGCATCCGCTTGCTCACTGTTAGGAACGCTCCCCCACTAAACACCCTGGCCAGAAACCCCTTAATTCAGTGCCTCCAAGACAAGAGTCCCCACAGCAGTGGTCCCAAATAACCCTTCAACTTTCACCTTGCTACAATACCCAGACAAACCCTCCCACCTCAGCACATTCTGGCTTTGTTCATGGACTCTCCTGCCTCTCCCTTCTACTTGCATTCTTCAGGTCACCCAAAACGGAAAGCCTTCAAATTTCTTATCTTGTTTTTTTAATGCCCTATCTTGCTTCAATGCCCACTTCCGCCGCCTTAGTAAAAAAATTTTTCAACCAGTTCTCAGCCCTTTTGATCCCCTCCATGGCAGGCAACTTCTGATTGCTACCCCAGAAAGGGTGGAAGGCTGTCTGAAAAAGCCTCAAATCAACACAAGCAAAGCTTGCAAGAGCAAAAACTCACCTGGTGTCACCAAAACCACTTCTGTTCCCAAGCCGGTGCCAAGCCCTGCAGGGCCAGCTCCTCAGAGGGATGGGCCAGACACTGCAGGACCCACCAGCCCTCCTGAGCTCACACTTGGCATTAATCCCTGAGTCTCCACACAGACACCTGATCCCCAGTGCTCTCTCCTTGTCTCCAGGATCCACTCCTGTGCTCTGGGCTTTGCAGATTGTCTGCATGCCCACAGAAGTTCTTCCTGGCCTTCAGAGCATGCATTCTTCTGCAGAGATCAGGTCATCAGCAAGTAAGAACTGAGCCTCAGAAGAAAACTTTAAGGAGTGGACAGGACACTGAAGAGAAGGACTTAGGTCCAGTCCCAGCTCTGCTGTCACCCTGAGAAGCACGAAGACATCTTTTCCTCTTTTCACACTTTTCTCCACGTGTTCCCACAAAGGTTACAGGAGCCATGGAGACCAGCTCCTCTCAGCACAAGGTATTTGGCAGGTGTGGTGGGCAACACATAAGAGAATGGCACTTGCAAGCTCACATTCTATTTCATGTCAGTAAATAAAAGCCACCTATCCCCACTTAGGCTGAACAGGCTGTCAGGAAAAGGTCCCAGATTCTTCCCCTGTTGCCAGCAATGCACTCAGGGATCAAACATCACCTGCAAACAGGCTGCTGACCTCAAGTAGTCTTTCTAGACATCCTTGCAAACAGAAATAGAGAACAATGCTAGAAACCACAGAGGGAGGACTTACATCTACAGAGATGGGATTTGTGCAGTGTCCCTGGTAAACACCAGCACTTTGGAACTTGTCTTGATGAATGGGGTTGTCTGATGGCAACACAATGGGGACTGATGATGAAACGGTGACAAATGGGTTTCCTCCCGGCTGGACTCAGCTATTATGTGCCATCTGCACAGTCTGTCTCATGGAAACATATTTTGCAACATGAACACTGATTTCATGCAAAAAAACCCAGAGTCCTGTCTGACAAAGGCAGCTCCCAGAGCAAGAAGCAACTGGATTAAAGGCACAGAAGAAGACAACATCTGTCTCCAAGGGAGTTCTAGATCTCAACGAATGACTGAGCAAAAAGAGAGATGGCTTTAGTTTATACACCTGCATTTACCAAGCCAGCAGAGCATCTGAGCTCAGTCTTTAGATAAGGGGGTGGGGATATCGCCAACGAAAGGAAACGCAAGGAAAAAAGCTGGCCAGGAGAAAGGAGAAGAGTTAAGACAAATTTAATTCACTTCACAGTAGGGAGCAACAAAAGGAAAGATATTTGTGAAGCCATTAAAAATTGGCAAGGAAAGTAGGGGAAAACAGACACATCAGTCACACAGGAGAAGAAAAGAGCTTTGCCAGAACTGAATTGTCAGGCTGTTTCATAGTGACACCCAACCCATTCAGTTATGCTTCAGTTCAAACTGAGTTTCTTGGGTGTCTGGGCCTGCAAGCAGCTCTTCTGAAAAGCTACAAATGTCACCCCCAGAGCTGCCTCTGGGTGGGAAGCTCACATCTGGGAGCAGCTTAAGATCCCTACAGGAACATAAACATCTCCCAGTCCAATTACAAAGACAGAGTTTGAATTTCTGTTCTGAAAGGACACACCAAGAGCGAGCTAAGGGAACATCCAAACACTTTTTCCTTTACTCTTCGCTGTCCTAAGGGGATTCAATGATATAAGGAATGTAGTGGGATAAATTAGAGATTAGAGACAAGTTTTAAAGTCCTGGTTAGTCACTTGGCACACAGTGGAATCCAAAGCCACACAATCATTCCCCTGAAGAGATGCCATAAGATATCACTGACAGTACAGGAGGCACTCAAATGCTGCACCAGGAAACACAGCACAATGCTACAAACCCCTAAATGAAACTAAGGTCTTAGGATCAGGTATACTGTGAGCTGCTTGGGGATAAATGAAAATAAATAAGAAACACATGCAAAATGCTCAAGAAACACCACCAAACCTGTACATTTAAATAAATAAATAAGTAAGTAAATAAAGGTTTTCTGCTTCATTGACTGGCTTTACGTTTGCATATCCAGCATCACTGAATGTATTTGCCTCAAGGCTCTTGCCTACATCCTATTTCTTGTTGGCCTATTAGAAATTCAGGGGAATAATGTTTTCTCAATAAGTCCTAAACTACTGACTCAGAGCATAAAGTCAGAGGTTTCATGCTTAAAGTAAATGGCTGGCTTTTTTCTCAGTTCTAAAATCAGATAGTTCCTGCTTCTGCCAGTTTCTCTGTGTCACCTACTGGCCACTTGCTTTGTGTTCTAAGACTTTTGTGTATTTATAAACTGAGGCTTATAGTGCTTTTCAACAGTCTCTCTTGGCTGCTGTTGGTGAAGCCCTGGACTCCAGGAATCAGTCCTAATTTCAGAAAGGTAGCATCAAGCATGAGAGGCCACCATACCAGCTGGAGTCTACAGCAACAAATAACCCTTAAAAATAAATAAATCAAGTCTCCCTTATGCTGTATATATTTTAAAGCCCATACAACAATAAAACTCATTTAGCAACCAGCAGAACTGAACTGACATATCTTCATTCACAAAGCTTCACTGAGAGACATGTCTCTTCCACTTTCATCTTTTTTCTGGGAAAAAAAAAATCCTTCCAAAACTCTTTTATGGGAAAGACCACTAATCAGTCAGAACCAAACCAAGGGACACAAGAGCCAGGAACACCAAGTGGGGCTCTGCTGCACACTGATTTGATGAATCACGCCAGAGATGGAGCTTGAAATAATTGTAAAACCATTACCAGAGTCCAGATTATAAAAGGAGAAATTAGGCAAATTGTCCTCATACACAGAGTAACTGGGGAGCAGTTTTTAGCATAACCAAAGGCCCACTGAGGCAACATTAACTCTTAAGCTCCTAAAGAGTCACTGCACAGTAGCTCAGGCAGAAGTTCTATTTACACTGGGTGTGAGTGGGTACTTATATACCCACCTACAGGCAGGGACTTGTGGATACCCCCAAATTACTGACTGACTCAGGAGGCAACATTTCTGGAAATAATGATTCAGTGCCATGGGGTGGCTGCATGAATCTGTTCCCTCCCATCAAACCCAGCACAGACACCCACAACCTCAGGTCTGTGGTATTTCTCGCTTTGGAAACATGCAAAAATGTTGGGAGTGTTCAAATATCTTTAAACAGTGTAGAAGATCTTATCTGCTGTGTTGCATGCAGCACCCAATGCTGGCAGGCTACCTGGAAATACCATTCCCTTGGATTTAATTACCAGTATCTGTGTTTGTTTCATTTCCCCACCACCCACCAAAGAAAATTTAAAATCCAGTAAGATCTATAGATAGCTTCGTTAGCTTAGGGTTTACAGCATTACCTTAGCTTAGGTGCTTCTTAAAACAGTCCACATTAATCTAATTTGTCAATGGACACTGAATTCTAAAACCTATTTATGATCCAAATGAATTCCTTCAAGTTCTTCCAATAAGTTTTCTTTTACCTTAGACAGTACAGAAGCATTTCCAGGCTGAAATCCTATTTGTGTCCTAAATTCCTGGCATGTCCTCAGCACAATGTCTATTTTTCAAAGAATGTGAAGTTCTGACAGATGCATGAATAGGAGGCATCAAAAGGACTGCAGGAGGAAACGAAAGAAAAAAGCAAAATCCTTAACTCCTTGAAGCAAACACACCTCAAACCCCATTATTTTAGGAAGAACACAGTAATGTCTGTCCAGTTCTAATAAATAAGATTTAGGATAGGAATCTAGTTTAGGAACCAAAGAAAATGGTTGCAGTTACACCTGGGATGAATTTGGTTTAGCAGTCCACTTATCTGTACGTAAAAGTTAAATAAATTCCCCTTAAACAGCAGGTTATCAAGCAGAAATCAGCAACACCTGCTATATTTGTACAATAACAATAACAAGCTGGGATGCCATTCATTTATGCTAAGAAGAATGCCAAGTTTGCCAAGATTTGTTTTGGCCGCCGGTAAATCTATGTCTAATAGGCAAGTGATGCATTTCATGGAAAATAAGCTGCACCTGGATTTGAGTCATACCTTGTCCCCTTGAAAACCTGTCATATCCTCCTACTTAAATGTCTCTGATACAATAAACACATGAGCATAAACAAGGCCTGACTCTTTTGCCCTGTCTCTCTCTTCATTCCAGACAGGAAACATAAACCAGCTAACAGCCTGAGATGCATGAAACCATTTCTAAAGCTACTTCAGGCCATTTGTTTAATGTCATCCAGGATCTCTTTTGTGCACTGGACAATTTTCCTACCATGTGTTTGCTTATTGTGTTACCTGCTGCTGCATTTCCATGCAGAGAGAGCCATGTAATAGAAACTGGAGCCAGCCTAGTCTTTACAGAAGGTGCCTGATCCCGCACCACTGAGGTAAATAGGAGCTTCAAAAGGGACAGATGGTGCAGGTGGACTCATAAAACATAGCTACATTCATATTCTTGCAGTGAAAACTATGTGAAAAATGTGGGGAAAATGGTATATGGACTCAAATGAGTATCATATGGGAGATGCTACACACTTGTTACCAGCCATGACTTGAAAAATAAAGATATAAGAATATATTCACTTTTAGGTCCCAGCATGATGAAGTGCACGTGGGTGACAGTGACAGCTTTGGAGGTGCTGCTGAGCCAGGCAGCACAGAGGCCACAGGGACCAGCCCAGCCCCACGTCCATCCCGGGCAGACAGGGAGCAGGAGGGTGGGGAATGGGGCAGGGCGGTGCCTCAGCTGAGTGAGGAACTCCCAGCACCTGCGAACAGCTGCATTCCTCAGCTTGGACAAGTCACATCGCTGCTCCCCAGAGCACAGGGCAGCAGGGAAAGCAAGGCACTGGCACTCCCACAGCAAGATGCTCGTGCAGGAATGTCAGCAATGCTATCCCGAGTTTCTCCACCCCAGTAACAGAGGTTATGCACACATCTGATGCATGGAAACCCCTTGCTTTTGAAAGGTCCCGTTCCCCCAGCAGTTAGAAAACCCCTCAGGCCTGCTACAAATACAAGGATTGTTGCTGTATGAAAATTCCTGGTACTATTTTAGGTTTTAAGTGTTTTACTGGCATAATTCAGACAATTTTCCCCTCTTCGCCTGTCACGTGTCACATTGCAAGGCAGGTGCAAAGCTTGCAGAATTTCAAACTTTCACATTTAACATATTTTTCCCTTCACTTATACATTGACTTTTCCATACAGGATCTACGCATGTCGACACACCTGAAAATGGGTAACTAGATCCCTTTTCCACATTTAATGAGTGCTTCCCTCATTATTCTCCTTCCTGTAGGGCCACACAGGTAGATATAAAAGGGAAAATTAAAATGATTCAAAGTCACTTTAGAAATCCCCAGACCACCCATGTCATTAGTGCTGCTCCTCCAGCAAATGCTCCATTTCAAGGGGTTCTATGTCACTTGCAATAATTTCAGAGCAAGACAGACCATAAAACCTCCTAGAGCTGCTTGACAGAGGCAGTGGGACACACACTATGGCACTCCAATAACTCAGCCTAAACACAGCAGGTCCCCAACAAGTCACAAACACTGGTTAACAAAGAACTAGAGTTTCCCACCCACCCCAATGATTTTTCTTAAACTCTCTGGCTCATTTCTCAATTCTGTTTTCTTTCTCGGACTCTTCAGTGGGTGGAAAGAACTATCAGACAAAACCAGTTTACTGAGTATTTCTGAGAAGAGACTGCCTGGATTGGGGTTGTGTGTGTATGCCTGACTGCTGAAGTAATGTCAGGGCAACCAGGGAGAACATGGTGACCTGGAAAAAAGCCTAACCCTCGGGAAGGGAATGTGGGTAGTGATAACAGGGTTAGACAAGGGACAGAAAGGGAAATGGAGGGACAATTTGCTGATGTGTGCATGTTCAGGCAAGTAGTATGGGAAATGAAAAGGAGGAACTGAAAGCATCAATACATAATCAAAATTATAGGTTAGTTGGCATAACATATAATGGAATAACTCATACGACTGGAAAATTAACATTGAACACGTTTTGGAATAGCAAACAGAGGAAAAGAGAGTCTGTGCAGAAACAGACAGGGTATATTGCTGGAAGAGTGAATAAATCAGCATGAAAAATGGTGAGAACCACAGATGCAATTTGTTCAATCCTGAACTTGGAAGGTGATGATGAAGAGGCTTCTTGTCCCCCCAGAATTCTACTGTAAGATTATCCAAAGGGGGATTTAAGGCATCGTGGTATCTTTCGTAACATCTGCTGTACCTTTCCCAAGAGCAATATCCAGGGAAGGCAAGGGAAAACAGAAGGAGCTTGGCCTTGATTAGTGAGAAGCAGCCAAAAGAGACATAAAGCAAAAGGCACTTCTGTGATACTAAGTAACAAGGCAACCAGAAGAGAAGGAAGATCACAGACAGCATCAAAGCCACCAAAACTTGCTCAGGCTGCCATGGTTCACACGGACACTGTTGTGTATTTCCACGCAGATATGAACACAGCAACGCTGCGCTCTGCTTTGGAAGCACAAAGCAGTGTCCCAGAGGAGCTATGATCCGGGTAAAGCTGTGGCATGCACTTATTACCAACTCTACATTTTCCTCATGTCCTAATGGGAAAAGAACAAAAAGTTACGAATGCATTGCTATAATTAAATTTTCATCCACAAATTAATTCCAAGAGGTGAATGATGAGTTCTGTCTAAATAATGTCTCAGAGGCATCTGGAGCAGTGCCTGCACTTAGTAGTAAAGCTTTTTCAATAAAACCTCGCTGCTCTGTGGCACTGAGTCACTCATAGTAGCAGAAGTTCACTTGCAATATCACATATCACCATCAGTGACTCTCATGTGTTCCAGGCTTTGAAGGCACGGCACTGATGGAGAAGCTGTGTTTGAAATGGTGCTCAAATGCTGGGGTTACAAACACTCACAGGTTCAGGGCCATTTCTAAATGATCAGAGGATAAGTCTGATGCTGTTACTCAGATTATCTCCAGGACCTTTCTCCTTTGCAAGAGCTCTACCACCAACTGCAATTAGTTGTGCCCAGTAAGTCACTTTTCTAAGAAAAAAAAAAGCACAAAACAATCAAAAAACCTAGTGTCCCTCTTCTATAAGGACAGGCTGAGAGAGTTGGGGTGGTTCAGCCCAAAGAAGAAAAAGTTCTGGGGAGGCATTCCAGCACCCAAAGAGGGTCACATGAGAGCTGGAGAGAGACTTTTCACAAGGGCTGGAATGACAGGACAAGGGGGGATGGATTCAAACTGACACAAGGCAGATTTAGACTAGGTAACAGGAAGATATTCTTTACTGTAAAGGTGGTGAGGCACTGGAACAGGGAACCCAGATAAAATGTGGATGCCCCATCCCTGGCAGGTTGGATGGGGCTTGGAGCAACCTGGCTTAGTGAAAGCTCTCCCTGCCCACAGCAGGGAGAAAGATAGTCTCTAATGCTCTAGCCCAAACCATTCTATGATCCGAAGTCCAGGCAGGAAATGAATTTACAACCCACAAATACTATCATACTATTTGTAATATCTGCTGAATTTCTTCAGCAGAGCTACAGCACAAGTTGTTAGGATATACCTGTCACCCACTTGCAGCAGTTAAAACAAAGAGATCACTCATGATGTTTGGTGAAGCAGACAGCAAACTGGGATCCTTTAGAGGGTAAATCACTGTAAATTATTTGATTTGAGTTTGGGATAGAGCTGGTGATTTAACATGGCTGTAGAGCACAGGTATAGCTATTTTAACCCTTTAGTGGAATCTCAGAGCTTTTCTACTTACCTGGTGCACATGTAACTCTTTTTCTTGCCAGCAGATGATCTTTCAGGCACTGAAAGTTTCATCCCGGAGTGAAGACAAGACAAAGTAATGGAACCATGAATAGAGAGAGCATGAGACTGAGTCAGTGAAGAGAGAGTGAAAAGACTGTTTGGGGCAAAGGAAAAGGAGAGGCCTAATTCGGCTGGACATTTTTCGAGTAATTACTGGAGAATGGAATGTTTTTTCCTGTAACATACAGATGCTGTTTAGGGGGGATGTAAAGTGCTTGTATAAGTGATAAGAAGTTTTTTTGTGCTCCTAAGGGAAAAAAGGAGATTTTGAGTTTTAAGATGAAGATCATTTTGCAAACAGGAAAAAGAGAATCTTTGTTTTTATACTGGAAGAGGCATTCTTAAACAATACCCCTAATACCCAGATTATGGTCTATATGCAGTGTTGGGAAAGCTGCTAATGGGTAGGATTTCACACTTTGCAGAGGCTCCTCTCAGGTCGCTGCAGATGTGGCATAAAAGCCACCCGAGGACTGCTCCTTGTGTGACCATGTCTCCATGGGACTCAAAAACACTCCTTTCCTAAAGAACTGATGGAAGATTATTTTTTGAATGGTAAAACTGACTGAAGTTACAGGTTTAGCCTTCTCATGTTGTGTGTAGGAAAGTGAATACTTGTGGGGGGAGAGACGGATGGTCTGAAAGTTTCATTTGTTTATTTAGTTTTTTTTTCCTTTTCTTCTTAATGTGTGTAAATAAATTGTATTTTGTCATTTTTAGGTAAGCCTGTTTGCTTTTTGAGTTCTCCTTGTCATATATAAAATTGCAAACACTAAACCCTTCACATTGTCAGGGGTAGATGTCACAGTGCAGGGAGTGGCCAGACCACATTTGTGCCTTTGCACACATAGATGGACACCATCTCATTCTCTTGAGCAGCAGTTTACTCAGGATAAACTGCTGTTGATATGTCAGGTAAAAACCCATAACAACAACCATGTTCAGAAATGATTACAACAGGCTTTGTGGCCAGGATGCCTTAAGGGTGGCTTTGACCGTGTGACAGGAATTACAAAGACCATAATTATCAAAGGCATGGCCACAATAGATCCTTAAAGCTTTAAAAAATTAGTGGGTTTCCTTGTATGCTGGGGATATGCCTTAAGTAGAGAAAGACTTATTTAGGAATGAAGCCATCTATACAAGGACTTGCATCTGCACAAATTATACAACTGCAATTCCACTCAAATATCTCACAAAGATGAGCCCCTTGCAAACCTTTCCTTTCAAGGAATCATTTTCAGGTTACCTTTTCCTGCACCTTCTAGTCTTGCCACAGCAGCAGCTCTGCTCCTGGGCAGTGTGAGCTGTTGGTGTGTGAAGCACACCCGAGTGGTCCATCAGAGCAGAGACGCACACAGAAACTGCTGGCTTGACTCACACCCAAGCAGAGAGCAGGGGGAATCACTGAGCAACTCAAATCACACTGGAGGCATCACTATATAATTTCTGCACCCTGTGAAGTCCTGGGTGGGTCACTCACTCTCACCACCAAGTGCCCTGCTGTTAGTAATTGACTCAAATAGCAAAGCAGGGAGGGATGTTCCCATTTAGGCTTTATTCCACTTACCTGTTCCAACACGTATTTGACTGGCACTCAGAGCTACAAAGCACCCACAGAGAAAAACAACAGCCATGCCAATTGTTGATATTCTAAACAGCCAGATACATCTCCTGATAAAGTACAAATTGCAAGTGTGCTGTCAGAGTTCAATCTCCTGAGCTCCTCTTTTCTGTAGCTGGCAGTGATAGGAGGGATGGAAGAAGCACTCCAGAAGACAGCCCACACTCCCATAAACATTTTCCAAACCCAGGTTTCACTGAGGTGTTGCATGTACCTTGACACAGACCAAGGACAAACAGTAGCATACACAGAATGGAAAAAGCAGACAAGCCTTCATACCCTCTCCTGCACAATTTCATCCTTAAGAGGCACATTTATTCACACAATTCACTGCCACAGCTGAAGCACTGCTTAAAAAAATTTGGCCCTCATTGTTTTTTGATGGACTGCCTTTTCAATTATTTTTCTTGCCTTTAGCATCCATCTTAATACTCTAACAGCTGCTTAAATGGTAAAAAAAAAAAAAAAAAGTGATCTTTTGTAGAGCTGCTTGGAAAGTGCTTGATTTTTCCTGGGCAAAACTTCAATGGAAATACATAATAGTTTTCATCTCAATTTTTCAAAGGAAAAATTCAATTTTTCGGCTGAAACTCAAATACCAAAACATTTCAACCAAAACCCAAAATATTTCCATTAGGAAATGCTACTGCATGGTGTCCTGGGAGATGGAATTCCAGATCTCATGCTCTCATTTCCCTTTATGCCCCATGATACAGCTGATTTCCCTTTTTCCAGATGAAAGCTGCTGCATCACTGAAGTTGTATTTCCCAATTCCTGGTGGGACACACACTAGAGAAATGAATGGGGATCTGAGACTGAAGAATACCACCAAATTCCCACACTACCCTTTCAGATTATACAGATGGAAACATTTTGGTTTTCAAGAAAGGTTTCAAGAAATGGTTTCCCTGGAAAGCAAGCCCTTTTTCAAGGTAAGCTTAATTGAAAACCTGTGATTTCTGTCAACAGGCAGTTTCAGGACAGCTATTTTGTTTCAGCTGGTTGAACAGATCCCGCTGTTGAGCATTATTCCAGATTCCCCTACAGCCTGAGTGCAGTTAGCTATAGCAGCCAGACTTCCAAAGCTTTCTGGAAGACCCAGGCATTCCATTCCTGTGGGATTTTGAAACGAACACCCCAATCATGCAGGCTTTGACAACAATCTGGGCTGGTAAGAGGCATCTCACAAGGCACTGAGTCAGTGCCTTTGAGAACTAGTGACTAAATGGCTTTTTGAGTTAAGGAAACACCAGCCTGGCATACAAACTTGCCAGCAGAACTCAGAGCATCCCAGGGTTGCTTTTGGATGTAACAGATGAATTTACATCTTCGATGAGCCTCTTGCTTCTTCTCACCACTGCCTGGTAAGCTCCAAGAGGTGTGACCCCCTGAGAAGGAAGGGGAACAAGCATTTATGGAGTGGCAGGGAAACCAGACAGCATAACCTTGGGCATCAAAGGGCTGCAAGGCTCTCTGAGGCAAAAGCCCTCTGTGAGTCACAATTTCAGTATGACAAAACCATTCCTTGGACTCTAGGGGAAGCCCAACTTTGGTCCCTTCCTAGGGACAGAGAGGGGAGAGGGCTGACAGACACCTCACTGAACTCACACTTGGGATGGATTTGAGCATCTCTGCTTGAAGTCCTGTCTACCACTGAGACCTTTTGTCCATGGGCTCAGCTGCTTTTCCTTCAAGTTGCCACATCACAGGGCTTTCCATTCTTTGCCTTTCCAACCAAAAGGCCTTTATGGTTCTGGGCCTTACCAAGTGATGCAGAACAAAATTTCTTCCCAAATCTGCTAATCAAATCAGTTTGACCAGCCAGTCCTCTGCAAAAAGAGGATTTTAAGTACCACGTCCAAGCACTGGCCTACCTCCAGTGTCATGTCTCCAGCTGGGAAAAATCTGGTGCCTCAGAGGAAAGCAAACAGTAAATCCTTCCCAAGTCCTGCAGGCTGAAACCCTGAAAGATGAGATTTGGTTACAGTGTTCCATTTAAAAAGGGTTAGGAACGCACTGAAACCTTCCTGTTCCCCCCAAGAAGGGAATGGATACCACCACGTCCCAAAGAGTTTTTCTCTGTAGCCAGATTACAGCATCAGTATTCTTCATCAGACATGCTGAGTTTGTTTTTGTTGCATAATATTAGGGCTATTTTGGGTGCTGGGCAAGGGAGATGGGTGGGATCTCATCTGCTGGCTCCCCTAGAAGGACAGGAGTAGCTGCACTGCTATTTCAGAGCAGCCTCAGTCACATCTTTCAGAGACCTTGGCTTTTAAGCACCTTGGAGTTTTTCTGTCTGCAAGAAACTGAATCAAGTCCTCAGTCTCACTCTGAGGACCTTATGTGCTGATAAAACAATTTTTTTTTTCCTTTTCTTAATTTATTCCAGGGCAGAGTTACATCACTGTTATGAAATTTCACCTTCACCCCAGGCTGAAGCTGTCTGACTTTGACCAGCCATTAGATCTAATTCTAAATATCAACAAACCAGGCTCTCTTGCAAGTCTCAGTGCAGCACAGAGAGACAAAAGCACTGCTGGTATAAATCCTTATATACATGCAGAGGTCACACTTGTCACAGAACTGAACTGAGACCAGAGGTTGGAAGCTTCATAAAGTTTGTATCTTCACCATAGTGGAAATAAATTAACTGACATAGCTGACACTTTCAACTGGAACAAGTAAAGAAATATCTCAGCATTATTTTCACAGATCACACTCTTCCCACCTCCAGCATTTGGTTTCTACTAACCTTAGATTATTTACTGAAAAGGAATACTTGAATTTCTTACCAGACTGATTTAGGGTTGAGCAGGGCTGGCACAAAGGGGGTAAGGACAAGGAAAGGAACCAAGGCCAGACAACACTGCAACACTGCCCACAGCCAGAATATGCACCAGCCAGTGATAACTTCACTGGCTGTTCCAATTACCATACACTTTGGAATAGCTACTCTGTTTCTGCCTGTTGCCCATATTACTCCTCTACTTCTGATATTTCTTCCTCTAATAGAGCAATAAACATTTTTGTAACTCACTACCAAAGTAGTTCCTTATGTACCAGTTTAGATACTGTGGCAAACACCCAGGAGGAGCTTGTACATATCCAAATGATATTAATGAACAATCTAGAAATTAAATTCATGTGCTGATATAATTTGTGGTAGGATTCTACAGTTTATTGGTGGCTTTAGCCTCAGTTATCTTTTGTATCTGCAGCTGCCCAGCTGTACTTCCTTGATCATCTCTCCCAGGGGACTTCTTGAAGTACAAACTGGTCCAATATGCCCTTAAAAGCAAGAAAATATCCTATTAACCACTCCAGCAAGGCTTCTGGAGAACCAGTCAGGACAGCCTCGAGCCAGGAATACAAGACTTTGCATGGATTTCCCTTACAGAGAGCAGATTTCCAAAGCTCTGCAGAGCTTGGGACTAAACCTCTTGACCCCTGCTGCCACCAGGGAAAAGAATCTTAACCCAGGTTGGACACAATGGAGGTTCCTGATGGCCATTCATGGAGCCATGCAAACTTTTGATAACAGTAACCACGTGTGTGCCAACGCCACCATGCACATGCAGCAACTCTGTGCATGCTCAAATACCTTGCTGAATCAGGGCCACAGTAAATGCATTCTTTTCATAGAAACATTTTTCCATGGACCTGATCCAAAGCCCACTGAGGTCAGCAAGAGTCTTTCACTTCAATAGGATTTGGATCAGACCCCGTGAGCATTTCCAACTAAAACCAGCACTGGAATTTCTGCATGCCCTTGCATTGAAACAATTTGAGTCTAGTTCATTGTAAACCCTAAACTCAAATACTCCTCACCTCTGGGAAAGCTGGGAACACAAGCTGGATCTTTACTTTGCTTTCAAAGGCCAATTCAAAAAAGATTCCAACTCCAACGAGCATAAGCCCTCAGAACATTCATACCTGAATGAGAGGCTTGATTTAAAAAGAGCTCAAATATCTCTGAGGAGGAAAGTTTCATCAGATCTTTCATATAGTACTGCAGGTTAAGTATAAAAATAATAACAAAGACTAGCTGAAAAGGCATCTGCTGAAGAATGCATTTTAGGGTCTTCCTACAAAGATAAGGATTCTATTTCCTAATAGCTATATAAATCCATGAAGACTTATCTACGATTTCACTGATAGATCATCACTGGAAAAAAGAGAGAAATCATAAAAGCATTCCACCTGTATTGCTGGCAGATGGCTTATAAATGTCACACAGACTTAGGCCTACTACTGGCTCATACAAGAGGTATTAAATAAACTGCTGAACATCTGCTGGTAAATACACAGCAAACAAGAATGCAACTCAGAGCCAAACATCTGGTGAGTGTGGGCCACATCTCTGCTCATAAACTAAGCAATGTTTTCTGCTAATCATTAACAGAGTTATTGATTTTAGAAGTGTATCACACAGCTATAATTTTGTCAGAGAGTAGACCACATAAGTTGTTCTTTTTCTGGTTGTTTCATTTTGTCTTATTCCAAAAGTCCGTAAATTGACGAGCGGGACAAAAATTATAATTGACATCATCTGTGGGAAATATTTCATAAAACAACAGGCCCAGATGTAGGATTAAAGCCATGTGGTAGTAAAATACCACACTGAAAAAAGTCCAGGTTCCATGATTTCTTATGAAAACAGATGTGCTATTACTCCACTCTACTTGTTTTTCAATGCTTTTTACTCCAAATAATTCTCTTTTTTTCCCCTCTTCTTTTTTTTTTTTTTTTTTTCCACAATTGCACTAGGGAGAGATCATAAATTGATTGCAGATGGCAACTTGTACTTCAAAATCCTAACTGTCACAATCTTTGAAATAAAAATAAATGAAACATTTTGTGAAATTATATTGAGCCGTGTTAAAAGTAATGAAGATTATACAAACATATGTCTTTTTGTCATTTATACAGCACCTTCAGGCATGACAACCAGATCTATTAGACAATACTTCTCTCCCTGGGAAGTAGTTATTTTCCAAGTGCAGGATGTACTGAAATATAGAAGGTAACCTATAGCCTGAGCACTCCTTTATCCAAGCCTCAAGATGGTTGGAACCTCCTGCAACACAGAGCCAGGAATGCACATCCTCGATTCCCTCACATACAAAGAGGCAACATGGAAACAAGAGAGGATTGTTCCATGCATCCTGCTTTGTACATCATTTCATACGAGTACATTCTCGACAAACATATTGTATAAGAGATCTGTGAAAGACAGAGGCTTGTATGGTTTGAATCCTAACTTGTCACTGCTGTGCAGAATGGCAAACAACTGTATTTCTTCCTAAATGACTTACTAACATATGGAGCCCATTATGATGCCACTAATTACAATTCATTAAGTTCTGAATTTGTGCAGTTTCACAATGGAGTCAGAGATTCTCCATTTTCCAGTTATCAGAGATTTTGCAAGACATAATAAAAGTCTAAGACTCCCACCCCATCTCTGCAATGCCTTCATGCAAAAGCCATTTTCGATAGAAGTGATGGGGTTTGGTGCTGATTGAAAAGGGATCGATTGAGGTGCCTAGTGCTAGGATTTCCAGAGAAAGAAAGGGAGGAAAGACCCAGATACTCATTTGGGAAAGGAGATGTTCATGTCCCAGTATACTCTGGGGAAAGCTGTGAAGGAAACAGGAACATTGCTCAGTTAAAGGGTAGCCCCTTTCTTGACTCACATAAAAGAAGATTAAAACAACAGTAGCAGGTAAAGAGCCAGAATGAAAGATCTTTGGGGATCAAAAACCATTAAAAAACACCCCTAAATGAGAATAGGAGCGAAGCCAACACTCACAAAGAGATGGGAGAGCAGTCTGAGAAACAGCACTATTCCTTCTATTAAACCTTTATATCCAAGGGAGTTAACAGGAACACCTCCATTATTTTGTCTCCCAGGCAAACCGTGCAGAGATGGGCAATCTTTGCCATCTGGCTCTGAACCCCCCCATCCTTGCTGTGAAATCTTTGCTCACAATGCAGCTCTTGGGGCATCCCCTCTTCAGTAGCAGCAAAACTTGGGCCACCCTTCACACACCAATCCAGAATTCCTTCTGCCAGAAACGCCAGGAGTAGCAAGGCTTGGTTCAAGCTATGGAATGTGCACTTGTATCTGACATGACACACGAGAGTTTCCAGAGACTGAAGCAGTGGTTGAGGGAGAAGGGGTGGGATTGAACTGTTGCTCAGTTGGCTGGAATAAAGGCTTTCGAGCAACAAGGGGAAAGCTTGGAGGAAGTTCAAATCAGGGTCATTCGCTTTTTTTAACAGATGAATCTGGAATCCCATGAAGCCTGGTACTCTGGAGCGTGGAAATTCACAGCTCCAGTAAAGCCCCCGTGGAGGGACAGCAGTTTAGCACTCAATCTTCCTCCCTAAAGAGACACGGTTCAAATCCTCAGTCAAGAAACTCCTTTCCTCACACTGCCTGGTATTTTGGCCTGTAGGCTCAAGCTGTGTGTGCTGGATGGGAAGATTTCAGGCAAAAGAACAAACCTAGAAGCTCATGGAGAACAATTGCAAGGGCTTTGCAGGCCAGGTAAGCACAAGGCCTGCAGCAAGAGCTTTGTTTGCACAAAGATTTACATGGGCACGTCTCCATGCTCTCTGTGACTCTATCCACACTCTCCCTCACCTCCCAGCTTACTGGGGAATGACACTGTGGATTGCAAGGAGCATCACTGCACACATCAAATAAGGAAAGAACTGCTTTGAACGCTTCTGAACACTTTGTTTTAACCCATCATGACCTGTATATTCTGCCTTATGCCACCTGCCCTCCCAACTCCTCTCCTAGAAGACTTTGCTTTACTTAACTCACTGTAAAAATGACCTTGACCAGAATATTTACTGATTGTACGAAGTTTTGGGGTCAGCAATGCATACCGAATACATCATTACCCCTTTTCCACTGTACAGTTTGTGGTTCAAAACAGACAACCCATTCTTTCTCAATTTGCAATTATTTCAAACTGTGGTTGGCATCTAACATCAACATTCAGAAGACATCTCCTCATTTGAAACCTATTTTCCAATTAAACAAAAAGGTCACTAAGAAAACACACATTTAATGCAATGCAGTGCCCAGATTAAACAAAATAAAGGAGGCACCTTTCTGAATACGTTTTTAAATCCAAGTCCTCCTTAAGGCTGGGACTTGCCATGCTTAACTTTCAGCAGTTTCCAAGTCTGCAGAAACACTGAAATAGTATTTCTCTTACCTAATTATCATAAATCTCCCCTCTCCAATAAGACATAAATAAGTCTCATAAAATCTTCACCAGGGGCATGATATTTTGAAAATCAGAATGTGACAGGGTTGGTTTGGCAGGGTTTGGGGGAAGTTTTTTTTTTCAGTATGGTTTGGGCATTGTACTTCTCAGTTATTCTTATTTGGTCAGTGATATCACCTTGGTAGAACCTGAAAACCTGCATATCCTGGCCAGTTGGCTGCATCCACCACAGCAGCCCAAGAAAATAAATCAGAGTAAGTCAGAAACTATGAAACCAGACACGATTCAGGAGGTGAGGAAAAGAATAGAAAGAAAATTATCCATATGAACACAAAGCAGAACAGAGGAAAAGCCTAAATTAAGATCTTGATCAGCTGACTCCTGGTCTAGTTTTCTATGAGACAACTCCAAGAACTATCTCATGTTTTCCCATAATGGCTCAGGAGGTTGCAAATATTGCCCAAAGGAAGGTCTCACAGTGCTGCACACTGCGTCAGACACAAACCAGAGGAATGTCACATTTATTGATTTAGCTGGAATATTCAGAGATTTGAAGGCTGTATTAACCTTTTTTATGGCAGCAGTTTTATCCTTTCAAAACCTGCTGCTGTTCCTGAAAGAGCCACCAACTTTTCTAATCCTTCCAGTCTTACTCTCACACGCTGGAAAAAGAAAGGATGTGTTTTAGAGAGATTGAAAAGGTCAGAGAAAAAGAAGAACAGTAAAAATGAATGAAAGTGGAAGTTTGTTCCTAAATAAAGATGTGACCTTCACTTGAAAAAGGCTGCATTTTTCAAGTCTCTGCTCATTTTCAGGGGTTTCCCTGTAGCATGTAAAAAGCCTTGAAATACATTAACTTTTCAAAGAAAACTTTTCTGAGCTCACATTGGATGGGCCAACGTGGTCAACAGGCTGCTCCTGAACCCACAGTTCAAGGCCTTGCTCAGCTGCTATCTTGGTCCACAGCTTGCAGCAAGGATTGAGAAGAGGGAACCCGCCCAGTGCTGCAATCAAGAATCCGTTTCATCATCACTAAGCCTGCTGGTATTCCTGCCAGAAGCCAAACCACCCCACTGAGCTGCCCTAAAAAGGGGTGGTCGGTGCTAGAAGAGGATTTCAAACATTTGAGATGGATGAAAGGAAGCCCACGGCCATTAGCACTGTTGGAGACACAATTGTTATTATTAACACCATCTGCAACATGGACATTTTGGTCTTTGATGAAGGAAGGATGGAGCTGGAGACCACCAGCAGCAGCCTGGAGTGGGTGGAGTGGGGAGGAAACATACCACAGTAGCAGCAGCCACAGAATTTGGGATCAATAGCAAAGAGGATGGATCCGAGCAGGATGTTGTTCGCTGAGCAGCCATACGTGCTCGTGGGCATTGGAAGCTCTACGCACACTTTACTAGGAACAAGGGGAAACAACAATTCTTTGAGATCTATTTCTGCTCTGAATTAAGTCCAGCCATTGTAACAAATCATGCAGAGATTTGTGTCTATCAGCAGCTGGTCAGAAGTCTCAACAGCAATCAGCAAGAGAAAGTGACATTAGCAGAATCTGCAGTGAGACAAGGCTCTAGCACCAAAAACTACATTCGATGCTATTTAAACATCCTGAACATCCTGGTACCAACTGAGGAAGGCAGAAAACCAAAACAAGACACAACATTGCACGTACAACTCACACCAAGGTTAGGCTGCACACAAAGGAGCACACAAGCACCATGGCTGGTGTTTCAGGCCTCGGGAGCTGTCTTTTGCCACACAGCAGCCCCTGAACTGCAAATAGAAACGTGCATTTGCCCAAACTACAGCAGCCAGTGGTGGCAGGACAGGCAGCACCATCATCAAAACCAGCAGTGCTGCCAAACACTCCCATCTGCCCCCGTTCCCAATGCTAGAATTACCTGCATTACCTCTGGAAAAGGGCTAATTATGGCTGACCCCACCTTTTCCATCCTGACACTGGCCTCAGCAGCACCCACAATGTGATGGTACTGAGATATCAACCACAAGTTGCATTTCAAGCCACAGCACATATCAGCCCTTAAAGCCTGTGGGAAGGCACGTGACCTGACTGATAAGGCAGCAGATAACACTTCATGTTAGCCTGCTGGTGGATGTTTTGCTGCCAGATTCCGGCCTGGAGAGGCCTTCTCACTCTGCAGTATAAGAGCAGGATCTAGGAAAATTTACTGCAAGATCAAAGTGAATGGATGCTATAGATGCTAAAAGACTTTATCAGTGTCTTTTCTTCAGAACCAACTGCTGAGGGAAGGAAAAAGACCTGTTTGGAATAGGCTGGAGGACAGCAGTCAATAGCAAAGAACCTATTTATATCTAACATCACTTTATCAGTCTCTGTTACGAGATCTTTCTGCACCTTTATAAGCTGAGAGCTGCACTTGTAGATCTTGGTATCAGAGGTGACTTACCTCACCGTGCTATTCATTTTTTCAGATCATGGATGATAGGCTGGATTGCACAAGTCTTACAAAAAGACCTTCATTTGGCCATCATGACATCCCCAGAAAAGTCAAAGATAAACAAGACCCATATAGAAATAAGTCTTGTTTTAGCTGGCCAGTCCTACAGGGTCTTCCATGTCAAAATCCAGGGCTACACATGACCATGCAGCAAAGAAAAATCAGGAATTATAATTTTTTACGTGTGAGAAAAAACACCCCCACAATGTCTCAGTTTTGACACAGAACAAAACTTGTCGTTGGCAGGGGACCCATGTCATTTGTCAAAGGAGTAATTTGCGTTCTTGTGTAACAACAGATGCTAATGGGAAGCACACTCATTGCTCCATCCCCGCTGCCCACCAGCAGTGCATTTGCATACAATCTCCAGTCCTGCCACGAGCCAAATCACCTGGGCCGAGCCCTCATTGTCCCCTCACCCAACTAAACAGTCCTTCCTTACATAAGGACCCATGGTCACCACTTCTCACTTTATTGTCTGGCAAATTAAATCCAGTTAAGTGACAGGGTCCTTGAGGCTGTTTCTAGGCTCATTTCTTTCATTAGCTTTTAAGAAATACAAAAGCCTGTGAAGCCATGCACTGGATGTCCTGCCAAGAGTCCCTCGGTTTTGAGAGCCTCAGGCCCCTCTCAGAGGAAAATTCCCACTGGTCTCACTGCCCACAGAATCTAACGAGACACTTCATGATTTAAATATCACCAGCAAAGTTCAATCAAATCTAGTTCACATTTTCCTCATCCAGAAAAAAGCAGGGAGCCACGCAAAGTGTATTTTCTTGGCAGTAACTCGAAGAAATTTTTCACCTATTACACCTGATGAACAGCCAGCCTTGAGCAAGGGTGCAGCAACTCAGTTGTCTAAATTCTCAGGAAAGCAGCCAGGGGTTTTGTCAAGTTCACTTCTCCCCATCACCGACTGTCCAGCAGCACTGAGCCCATCAGCAGTAACTACACGGGATCTGCTGACCTCCTGTACATTCCTGTTCAAGCAGCAGCTTTTATTTCACCACTAACAGGAGATCAGGCAACAGAAATGCTCACTCAGTGGTAGTATCCCATATCCTCTCTAAAGTTCATCAATTCCACTCATTTCCATTTCCTAGCAGAGCATAGTCCAATTTAACATTTCACAGGGTCAAAGCTTGTCAGCCCAACTCCACCTCAGAAACATTTTAAATGAGCTTTAGCCACTTTAGCCTCAGCTTTGCTGAGGATTACATATTGTTCCATATGGAGATTCAAGCATTCCACAGAATGCATAAGGTTGGAAGGGACCACAGTGGTTCATTGAACCTCCCTGTGTGCAGGAACAACAAAACCATTGGCACAACAAAGAGGCCAATATTGGAAGACAGTAGTAAGAAGCAAAAAGATATCTAATTCTGGGTTTTGAGAGATTCTCCTTATAAACAACTATAGGAGATGAAACCTTCTTGAGAAAAAAAACTGCTAAGAGTAGAATAGTGACACCTCAACATTTTTTTGCATAGGAGCACACCAGTCATGCCAAAGCAATTCATCTTGGAAATACAGCAAGGGAATTTGCTGTTCCATGAACATCATCTCAACAGTGAGACTTTGTGGCAATGATCCCTATACCCCTGCAGGTCACTTCTTTTTTTCTGTGTAACATGTGGCAGGCACTAAAGGGTTTGTTTGTGCAAGGTGCTTCTTTTTAGTCCTTCTGTTCCATTTAAAACCAGGTCTAGCAGAGCACAGCAGATCAAAGAAGTATTATTTGCAGAAAAAAAGAATTATTTTCTTTCTTTTCCCAGTTTCAAAATTTGCAGTTATGCACTCCATTCAGCAGACTAATAACAACAACTTAAAAATATATTTCTGGTTAACCAGCTGTGAACATTCCTGACCAGATCTTTGATTAGCATTTTACATCCCTTTTTCTTCAGTACATGTCTGTTTCCAATGAGAAGTTCTTTATACATTTCTAATTTGCTGGCAAGCATTAGAATCCTTTTTCTTTGGTCTCCCCACCTATGTTAAGATCTACAAGACAAAATATCATAACTGGTCACATTAAGTGTAGATCTAGACCACCTATAAAGCCAAGAAAAAGCACAAAAAGCTGAAGAATTGTCCAGTGCTGGCCCACTCTAACTCTGTATTTGTATCAGGATCCTGTCAGTGTAACATTCTTACTTCTGGAACGCAGCTCATGGGATGCCTTCAGTGCCTGCAAAAAGTATCAGCCTTACTTATTATTTGCAGTTTCTATGGACCATTGAAAGTTTGAACAGGCAGCTGGAGAAGCCTCTGGAGAGGTTTCCTCTCTAGAGTTCTTTCTTTTTGCAAAATGGTCAGTTTGCTTACTTATTATCCATCTGAAAAGTCACAATGATTTAAGGTGTGCTGGATAACTTCAAAACCAAAAGAGCTTACACTTGCATGATACTATACACAAACTCACATTTCCAAATCTGTGTAGCTTTGGTTCAAAGTATTAAAAACTTCAGGATATAAATCAACACCATACATAAAGTTCAGCAAGAGATTCATTGAGTAAATTATCACAACAACAATTAGTACAGACAAACTTTCTGAGAACTAGAAGGGGCACTGTCAGCTTTTCACCTGCTGGCCAGTGTCTCTCTACTCAGCCAAAGGAGAGAATGGACTCGGAATAACATCCAGGGTGACATGGGGACTATAAATGCATTCTTTTCCCCAGAGGTATTACATGGAAGCAATCCTTTAATGCCTTTAGAGCTGCTCGCCCCAAATCCTAAAGCTGCAAGGTCCATCTGCCCTCCAGTGTTCAAGCACTGCTTTGCTAAAACAGCAGCACCACCCCAGACTGACAGATGCTGCTTGACTGAGAGGATGATTCCTTAAAGGATGCATTCAGCTAGAGGATCATGTCTTTACATACTGGGGTCCAAAATGTGGAGCTCTCTCTCCCCTCTGAGGTGTCCTTTCTAAGCATCCCCTTTTTGTGATTGTTTTGGAATGATTTTTTTTATTTCATTTGGGACAGGAAGGTTTTGTGGGTTTCCTTTTCTGTTTAAAAGCAAAAAACCTACTGTTGATTACTTTTTTTCCTTACCTGCTTGCCAGAGTTAACTCTCTAGTTTAACTCTAGTTTCTTGTCTTGAGTTAAACAACTCTGCACACACCTTGGTAATAGCCAGTATGTCAAATACATTACAACAGTTTTGAACTATCAGTTCCCTACTTTAAATTTCTTTTACCCATTTTTAAAGCATTTGGAAGAGAGCAACACTGAAGCACAGATGGCATCATTAGAAGCAAACATTGGCCAGGATACAGTATAAATACCGTACTGTGGCATCTGCTCTAAATTTAGGGTACACCACAGTCATGTCAATAGCATGGGTTGATATTGGTTTACCTTTTAATGAGATCCACAATATTAGAAAAAAGTGGCAGAATAACATGTGAGACCCTTAGTTTGTGAGTAAGGTATCACTTCTTGAATGCTAACTATCTGGCCCGGGTTCAAAATTAACTTTTAGGCACAGTCTGGATGCACAATTCTCCAGATCCCAGTCCTGCCAAGCCAAAAGGGAGGCAGGATTAGTCCATTTATTAAGCTGGTGACAGCTCCTCTGCACACTGATCTGCACTAGCAGTGGCTCTGAGTAGCCCTTAGCTTCTCCCCAGAGGTAAAACGAACCAGCATTTAATGTCTACTTCCTCCTCTGTCCCAACGTTTGATAACTGTGGAAGCAGCAAAAAGCATAACAGTGCCTTAAAACAATCCTACACATAGGCTAATGAGAAGAACTTTAAGCACAGAAGTGATTTAGGAATGCTACTGCTGGGGGATTGGGGAGAAATAAATCACTAGATCTTATGTTTCTAATGTATTCTTGAAATGCAACCCATCCTCAAGTCCTGCCTCTGTGAATACCTCAGGGTGCATTGCAGATCTCAGCAGTTTTTGAAAGAAGCCTTTTTGTCTTCTTTGCTGCTAAGGGTACAATTTTCAGAGCCCCATGGAGAATCAGACATGCCAATTCCCAAGACAATCCCAGCAGGAACTGTCTACCCCATTGCTTTATGCAGATTTGAAACCTTCTCCCCTGGCACTACATGGGCACACTGTAAGGGCCAACAGGCCAGTGGTACCTGCTTAGCTCCTTGCCAAAAGAAAAGTACAAGAGATGCCTGTGATCCCTACACTGATGATGCCTTTCCCTTCTGCTGGGATGGCCTCCAGACATACAGGTCTTCTGCTTCCATGAACTAGGGCTCATCTTCTCAATGCAAACACTTCATGATTTACGAGGGCAGAGGTAGACAGCAAACCTTTTCTGTTTGTGTACACAACTAACCATCAGTTTGACTTCTGGCCATGTAGAAAGTTTTGCTGTTTTACTGCCCTCGATCAACACAAAATAAAATGTCTACAGAGAAATTGCTATTCATAGCAAAACAGGAGTTGCCACCTAAGACTTTCTGTTGGATTAAACAGCCAGTCCATTATTTTCTTCTTCATAGCTATTCCTTGTGCATTTCAACTGCTCTGTTAGATGGCTCTTCAGGGATTAAGGAGTAATGTTTCATTTTTCACTGATCCTTAACAAAATACAGCAAAAGTATCTACAATATAACAGAAGGGTTGCTGTCATTGTTCCAAGCATATTATATTTTAGACTAGCTGAATAACCTTTTGGGAGCCAGAATGCTGATTCACATATAAAATGTTACATTCTCTTATCCATTAAGCCACATTTATGCAGAAATGCATTCCCTGTTTTGGACTGAGGTTTGCTCATCTGTAAAGAAAGGGACTTTATTCTCAACTGGGGGGTAAGATGAGCGAAGAATCTCATAATATTTTTCTTCCCATTACAGTTGGCCAGGCCATTGAGTACCTCAGTTACATGACCCACAGCATTAGGTAAAGCTATACTGAGTCTCACCCACTCCCTCCCATTGTGTGGCACTAATAGCATTCTACAACTCAATATGGAATTATTTTCCTCCCATGGGGCTTTACAGTCTCTTTTGGTTTCAGCAGCAAGTATTTCTTAATAAAATGCTGCTGCAGCAGAAGAGAGAGAACTGGGAAAGGGAATGAAAATTACCCAGTAGTTCAGATCACCATCTTCCCTCCTTGATCTGATTGACCAGGGGGTCACACTACCTTCACTTTCACCTGCTCACAGGCAGGCTGCAGTCCCAGCTTGTGTTACTCCTCTATCAGAGCGCTGCTGCAAAGGCATTGCTACATCAGCTGTGTTTTGAGTACGTGTTCAGACTGGACCAAGACCCAAAGTCTATTTTAAAAGTTTCAGGTTCTTTCTCACAATATCTTACTAACCAGCACATTTTTGAGAATTATTTCAATAGGAACAGCCATTCAATCATTAGGCTGCTGATCTTTTGAAAATCTGCTCTGAGTCACTTAGAATCTAATTATCAGTGGTATTTAAATCATCGTCATTAAGCAAACCAAAGAGGTTTTCTGTAAAGATTCGTTTTTGCCTCCAGATTTGTTTCATCAAGCAAGCAGAGGATGTCAAGATCTCCACAAAAGCAGATCATGGAAAAAAAAAAAACCGAGTCTCATACTGAGCTGCAGAACATCAGAAAACACTTAAAGATGTTAAGGCTCGAATAATTATGTAGCAAAAGCTTTTACATAATTTGTGTCACCACTCTTAAATCTAAGAAAAACTTCAAGGGCCTCAAATATTTAAGATGCATTTGCCAGAGTGTTGGAACCCGGATAAAACTCGCAGGGAAGAGAAGAATAAGTGGTCCAGCCACCAAGCCAAGGCAAACTCCACCAGGGGAAAAAAGTTGAAGTCACATATTCAGGCTTTACTGAATGTTAAAAAATTAACAGAGCAGGCCACTCTTTGCCTGTGCTGCCAGCAGTCTTCCCATGCATTTCAAAACTAATGTCAATCTCTGGTTAGAACAACCAATGGCAAACTTTAGCATTAGCCTCACACTATGGTGTAGGTATTTGCATTTCACAAATGCAGGAGAAATTCCCACTAATGCAGTCTTTGCTGCAGTTCATATCCCAGGGGGCTCCTGTAGATGTTGATGCCGTTGTAATGAAAGTCAAGATGGGAGCTTTGCCGTTGGTTTCGGCAGCGCTGGCTCAAGTCAATTGAACTTCTGCAGGGTTTGAGGCTGTGCATGTCCTGAACTGCCTGGGGAGATGAAAGCCAGCCAGGAGCAGCACTGCCACCTCTAATTATCCTGAGTAGTACCATTCCATAGGAATCATCCACCCTTTGGCAGCAGGGCCTGCAGATCACTTCTGGCTCAACCCAGCCCTTTTTAGAGCGTTTAGCAAATGCTCTCCGTGCTCACCCTCTGCTCAGGAGAGAATTTCAACCACCCTTTGGGTTTGGTAGCAAGACATCCACTCTCACAGACCTTACGAGAACACTAAATCATTTTCCTTGTCTGGGGCAGGCTTGGAGTCCCTCTCCCCATCAAATCCCCCTGCAAGTGACCTTTTCCACTCCTGCAACATGAAGGATAAAGGAGACAGAGAGTGAAATGTGTATAAGAATAGACCCTCAAACCAAAAGTATGTGGGTTTCATTCTGGAGAAATTACTCTGAAATTCCATGGTTCTTGTTGTGTACATGTTTTCACCTCAAAAATGCTCTCAAGGTAAAGAGCAAAATAAAAAAGACAAAGATCCAGCAACTTCACTCCAGCTGGTGTTACACAGGCACATTCTACTCCAAGGTCAGACTCAGCACTGATAGAAGCTGGAACAATAGCCTCTGGCTGTTGCAGTTACTAAAGCTGAGGGACAAATGCCCATCTTCCTTTGGCAAGAAGAGGTATCCTGTTTTGTTTCCCAGAATTGAGGAAAACCTGTTCCTGCTGAAATCCATGCAGTGTCAGAACTTGAGGGTATGTGCTCAAAATGGAAATCTTCATTCTCTTCCCATATCGCCAAGGTCTGGGCAAAAAGCCTGAATCATTAGGAAGACAGCTCTTTAAGGAACAAGGGAACAGGTAAAAGAGTCCTTTTCCTACAAAAGATACTGGAACTGAACCTGGCCAGGCCCCTGAACACTGCTCAGCTGCAGTTTTCTCATGGTAATACCAGAGCTCCTACTCAAAGGCAAAACCTCCTCTCTTTATTGCAGTTCTAATCAGCAGGAACATGATCAGTTCCTTTCCCAGCATGAGCTGTCTCTCCCCACATCTGCTGCTTCTCCCAGCCCCCAGTGAAAGAGAGAAAAAAGGAAAAATAGTTTATTAAAGAAAACAAACCCAAAGCTGTGCAACTGCTGTTTTAGCCCCACTGGAGGAGCTTTTGTCTAGTTTTACAGGGCCTAACATGTGTTCGATCAAGATCAATTTCTGAGAAGATCTAGATGGAAAACAATCAGGTGTTATCAACAGTATCACTGGAGCAACATCAAAGCCTTGCCTCAGTGCATGAGCCTTGATGCACCCCAGCTGCTCCAGACAGGGCCGAAACAAAAACTCCAGGATCTGACAGAGGTTGTGAGACACCTTGTAAAGACGGAGAAAATTAGCCAAGCAGGTGCCTGATGTGGAATGTTTCTAGAAACTCCTGCCTCAGAAGTGAGATATGTAAGAACAGTAAAACTAAGAAAAAAAATGTATTTTTTAAATTAAGGAGGCATTCTGTAAAAAAATACTTTTCTTAACACTAAAATAGCCACAAATAAAGATTCTGGAGATGGTTTGTCCCACAGCTGTTTGTAAGGAAGCGCTCCACACAGACCCTGGCACTAATCCCTGCTGGACACAGGGTTATGCCCACGGCTGGAGCTGATTTAGAAGAAACACAGATCTGCTGTAATGAGGAAACTCGTACAACTTGAAACTGCTCATGAACTAGGACTTCATGCAGGGGTCACGTGCATTAGCAGAGGCCCTGCTAATTAGATACAGCCACAATTAACACTGCCCTGGTAGCTGTCAAGTTCTAAGGCTCAGTTTGACAGCAGGGCTGTCCCAGTCCTTCTCCCACCTCTGAACAGTCCAGGTTGCCTCACACTTCATGTCACTGTTCTACCTAGAGACAGAGGGGAACGGGCAGGGACAGCGAGGCATCCAACAGCTCTAAAGCCTCTTTAATGGCTTGGTGGCCAGATGCAGAAAAACATGCAGCTTTTATTTCACATCTTCTTGGGCACGTGAAACTTTAGTGTGGAAAAGGTTAAAAATGTGGTTTGACATTCTGCTGATAGCCCAGGAGATCCATCCTAAGTATGGAGGGAGACTTCCAATCAATGCTCAAGGCCTACTCAGCGATAAGACATCCTTTAGAGCTAAGCAACACATCTCACTCTGCCATGTGTCTCCCATCTGAGCAGCTTAGGCTACACAGCAGATTTAATCAGTTCCAGCTGGGACATTTCCTGTCTCCCCACAAGCTGCATTAACCCCTTCTTTCTTTCTTTCTACTATTCATAGGATCTTAGAATATAGATAGTTCTCCCAAGCATCCCACAAACAACATTATCTCTTGTTCCTACCATTTTGAATGTTGCAGTATCACTCATGGCTCACACAGCACAGGCTTAACCCTGGCACTGTATAGAGTTGAGCAACTATAGGTGTCTCATCGAAGATGAAGTGGACTAGAAGGGAATCTTCCCTGCAAATCTCTAAACTACTACACATTTGTTCCTAAAGATGGCCTTATTTTTCTGGATTTATATTCAAGTACGTTTTCTGAATTAGATGGCAGTTTTTTTCTCTAAGATACACCCCCATCACCAGAACTAGCCTTAGTCAGAAACTCTACTCTTCATCCACATCTGCTTCACGTTTCTAGGGCCCAGTACTCCAACAACGTTTGCAAGACAGGCCACCAGAGAAGTAGGCATACACTTCCTGTGATAACGAGCCAAAAAACAAGGCAGGGCATAATCACCTCTCTGCTCCCAAGGCACATGTTACAGCTGGCATCCCTGTGAAGCTGGTTCAGTCAAATCACACAGACAATTCACAGGACAGGTATCCAAATGGAGCAGTGCATCACCTTTCCCAAAGTCAATATATCTTATGAGCCCATCTGGCTTCAGGACTAATATTAACAAGCTGTGCCACTCACTCTGACCTCCCTATGACCACTAATTCCTTCCTATTCTTACTATCCACTCTTCCCAACGTGTATTTGCCAGATCTCCCCCAAGCTGACAGGATATACAGAAGTGGTAATCAACTCCAGGTGAGGTGCCTCCTGCTTCCTACAGCCTGCCTTGGCTACACTGGTATTTGTCCCAGGCTTCGTGCACATACCGAGGCAGCACAAACCCCATGACGCATTCCGACATCTCCGGCGGCTCCGCAGCCACGCCGACATCCCAGAGCCTGCAGAGGACCGCATTTTAAAATAAACACAACTTTGCTTACACTGTATCCTGATCTTTCACCAAGGGCTTGGGCTCTGCCCAGGAGGCAGACACACAGACTCAGCTGGGCAGAGAGATGGGCTTGTGGTTGAGGCCCTGGTCTGGGAGTTGACACAGCTGGGACTGGACCCTGCTCCCCTGCCATATTCCTCCGTGACCTTGGACAAGATGCTGGTTCCTCTGGGCCTCAGCTTTCTCCTCTTCAAAATGTGATGCAGATTTCTCAGTGCACTTTTCCTGTAGGGACTCACCAGGAATTTAAGTCAAAATGGGACTTCTAAATTGCATTTTAACTGCAGTTCCCAACTTGTAAGCTGGCACTAACTAATGCAGATCCTCTGGCCTAGACATTATAACTTAGATGGATGATGTTGCTGCTAGAAGGGAAACTGCCTTGGAGGACGGGACTATGACAAATTAAATTAATGAATTATGTGGCAAAAAACAATACCCAAGAAAATTCAGTAAGTGAAATACCTTTACACTGAAGTGGGAATACCCATTTATGGCTTGTAGAGGAGGTAAGGACTGTGCAGAAGTGCTGGCTGCATGAAGAGAACCAGGCTTTTGAATAAATAAAGCAGTAACCATCATCCTGGAACACATAACCAGGAGTAAAAACTGTGAGGCAAATGAAGTGCCCACTTCATTCAGCTTTTGGAAGACCTCAGCTGAATAATTATGCCCTGATTTGGACCATTTAGAGAAATTCCAGAGAAGAGTCATGGGAATGCTCTGAAATTCAGAAATCATGAGCTGCCAAAAAAGGTAAAGAAACTGAGGTTGCTTTAAGAGAAGAGAAATGGACTGCTGAAAAAAGGGGAAAGAATTAATCCACGGTGGTCAGAACAAATAGAAATGTGATTAAGTTACACATATTCAGGAAAACATTGGGAGTAAAGGAGTAGTGAAGCACAAGAATGTTTTTCTTGGACAGAACATCCACCATTAGAAGAATTAAGGACAGGTTAAATGAAAATCTGTAAGGAGTGACATAGTTGGGTTTGATCCTGCTCACAGTCAGAGGATGCCCTAGAATAACTGCAGCCCTCTCAGCTGCATTTTTTTATTATTCATTCATTTCTGAAGAGATCGGTCAGCAGTGGAGTCCACACCAAGGACACATTCATAAAATGGATGCACCTGAAACTTCGCAGGGTTTGAGTTTTCCTCAAGTCTGGTTCCAAACCCTCAGTTTTGATGAAGTTTCACCTCAGCATGTTCAAGATGGATGTTTGATTGTTGCACTACACCTTCCAGCCACTTATTTTAAAATGTTTGAAAAAATAGATTTTGCCTTTCAAGCACCCTTGGTCACCAAGAGGTGTACGTAATACAAGATGATTTGAGGTATCCATCATATCCACAGGCGTGCCCAGCACCTTTATTTTTTAAGGTCACATTAAATGCTTTGCCTTAGGGACCTCATGGTAAAAAACACTGCAGAAATTGGGTTTCATTCAGAACTGGCTGATGAATCCATAGGAGACACTGGTTAGTGATTTTGTAATACCTTTAACAAAAGTTTTCCAGAAAATCAAAATGTTGGGTTTTTTTCAGAAAAATCTAAGTCCTGTAACACAGAGGCTGGACAATTTCATTGTGTTACCAACATTGAAAGACTGCAACTCAAAAAAACCCAAAAGACTCCATATAGTTGGATCCAAGGAGGCAAATCAGAACAAAGAGCTTGAAATTTTTTACAAGGACAGTCATTGATCTGAACATACAAAACTCTTGCTAGGTTTTAATACCTAATAAGTCCCCTAGGTGTGAATTTTGAATGATAAATACATAAATAACCATAGCCCTGTTACTAAATGAGTGAAAGAAGGACATCTCCATAGTTTTAAGCCAGGGAAGTATTTTTTCGAACACCAAACCCAACTTCTTTCATTCAGCAAGTGGAGGGAAATAAGGACAAATGTCATTAATTGTGCACTGCCAAGCTGCAAGTCCAGTGCCGCGGAATAAAATCTTTCAAGCAGGTGTGTTATGGAAGCAGAGGAGCTGGTTGCCTCTGCAAACACTTGAAGAAGGGGTATTTATAGAGAGACAAACCACTCCCCCATGCCTGGGTTAACATCACTGCAGACAATCACTCTACAGCCTGGAGAAAAGTTGAGCTGGGGGGTTGCAAATCTGGTTATTGCTCATATGGAATTGTTATTCTTCCTATCAATGACCTGGTTACTACTCTACCCACTCTGACATTTAGACACCCTCACACATTTTAGGAATCTTGGAGAAATTGCTGGATTGTGCCACAGCAGCAAGTGATCTTTGAGCAAGTGCTGAGAACATGTCTGCCTGCGCAAGGTGCTTGGAGCAGCAGAGTAAACCCTGTGGAAAAACCAGCAGGAAAGAGAGTGTGCGGAATGTTCCCTCTTCCACCAAGAATCTTGCACACAGATACTGAGAAATGAACTCTCACAATTAAGAGACACATTCTCATTGCTGAACAACCACTATTCTCTCACTGTAACACTCCCAGCTTCATCCTCTGCTCTTAGCCTCATCCATAAGGTTTAGGCTCCCCAAACAGGAGGAGAAGCCCTCCCTTCATACCCCCTGCAAGGCCCAGCAGCAGCAGGGAAAGCATTTCCTGCACTGCTGCTGTTGAACACAGACTGCAGCAGAGTCACTTCACTGCACAAGCTCTGCCTCAGCATCTTAACCAGTTTCCACACCAGTTCAGTGAAGACCACTGTGTTTCTACTGCAATAGGAGAACCAAGAAGACACTGACTACATTATTAATGCCACTGCAAAGTTTCCACAAGTAATCCAGAACAAAACTGAATCACACACTGATGCATCTCGACAGCTGCAGCATTAAGTGAGGGCAGCCATATTTGTAAAGCACCAACCAGATGAGTTCTAGAGAAATAGCCCTTTTAAATTCCAGTAGAGGATAAAGTGCATATCTAGGAAGCAAGCAGAAGATCAGAAACACAATGAAAGCAGCATAATTCCCAGAGTAAACTAAGGAAAAAAGGAGCAAGGACCCCTTTCTCAGGGCATCATAAATAACCACCCCTCCGCTCTGCTGTTTTCCTTTCCCATGTGAAAGAAACAAACATTTTAAAGTTGCAAAGTACAAACCAATCCTCCAACTAAAGAGTGCAAAGATTTGGATCAGGACTTCTCTCAGTACAGAAGTTCAGGCAAGCTTGAGCATTTGGGGATCATTTTTATTTATGGTGCTTTTTCAGTGCCCTGTTCTTCAGCTCCCTGGAAGGTGAAGAGAGCAGCAGCTATTTCTGGTTCTAACTACATGACTTAGTTCTCAGAAAAGGAGGAAAACTTTTGGGAAAGGTCACTGCAAGGCTGCATCTGTTCGGCTGTAAAATGCCTCAAGCCATTTTTATGGGTTATACACAAATATTTACTGGGTTTTCAATCAAAAACAAATATTTACTATTCTAATCACAGCAGTACTTGGCAAACCCACTAGTCTCCAAATACAGAGCATCTTCCTAAGGAAATACATCCTCAACCACTGAAGTTAAGGAGGGCAAAAGAAAAACTTCTCCTTCAAAGATGGCTGTGAGAATTGGAGTAGTTCAGTCTGGAGAAGGCTCTGAAGAGACCTTAGCAACCCTCCAGTGCTTAAAGGGGCTACAACAGAGCTGGAGAGGGACTTTGGACAAGGGCATGGACTGACAGGACAGGGGAACTGCTTCAAACTGAGAAAGGGTGGGTTTAGATTAGATATTAGGAGGAAATGCTTCATCATTAGGCGGTGAGGCCCTGGCACAGGTTGCCCAGAGAAGCTGTGGCTGCCCCATCCCTGGAAGTGTCCAAGGCCAGGCTGGACAAGGCTTGGAGCAACCTGGTCCAGTGGGAGATATCCCTGCCCAAAGCAGGAGGGTTGGAACTGGATGATCTTTAAGGCCTCTTCCCGTCCAAACCATTTTGTGACTTTATGAATAAGGGATGATTTTTATAATTTCGTTTCCATCCCTGAATGTCAACCAACTCAAACAGAATAGGATCTGTTTAGTGCATGCTGAAATGCGACTTCGACCGCATGTCATGAACTGATGGAAAGTTTTGCTTTCCCACTCTGCTCTCCATGGCTGAGGGTGCAGAGCGCACAGTAGAACCTTCCAAGGCATCAAGATATTAGAAAGGAAACCCTCACATGTTTTAATAACCCACAGCTACAAAACTTCAGTCGAAATGGCAAGTGCTGTGATCCTTAATTGACCACGGCAGATTTGGAAAGCTGGAGAAAGTGCTACAACAGGCTGAACTAATAAAGTTCAGCAGTCATTTTTGTTCTAGCTAATATTTCAATACAGAGGAAAAACTTGAGAGCTCCTCCATTTACAACATCTAACAAGTTTTGGTTTTGGATGACCAAACTATTGATTTCTACCCTGGAATACTTCATAATAATGTCTTTAAGTATTCAATAAACAGTAAGGTTTAATTTAAGATGATCAGTTCTACATAAGTAACAGTGCACAAAATGTAAGGTTATAAAGACTTAACTGCCTATGCATATTCATAGTCAGGCAGTAGGTGAAAAAGTAACCAAAGAATGTTCAGCAACGTATACAGACAGGCCCCTGATCATCTTAGTCCTTATATTTTGGGGCACAATGAGGTCTTCAGGCTCCAAAAGCTTCTACTAAATCCTTCACAAGAGTGACCTGGGCTCCCCAAATAAGTCTGAGACAATCCTGAATTAAGGCGTGTATCAACCTCATCAATACATTTTCCATTTGGTGTGCCCACAGCACACTATCCGTCACCAGTAATGGAACTGCGCATTAGAGGTTTGAGGTTAGACAGCCTTAGAGTTCTCCTCCACCTCACCAGAGAAATCTCCAAAATCCTGAGCAGAGAGAAGGGGAGGGAGTTGCTCACTTTGAATCATTCGTTACCATAAACCTGATGACTTGGATTTCAGTTTGGGACAAGTGTGTCATGAGACCTGTTGAAAAAAGGTCTATTTCAAATAGACACACACCCATCTGGATGGTCCTTCTGGTTTTGTCTTCATTTTAGGTTTGGTTTGGCTCTCCTGGCGCTTGTTACTTCACTTTTCAAAAAAAGCTGCCAAATGTGGACAGTGGGTGTGTCTTGTTGACATCTTGCGGTCCACACAATATGTCCATTTTGCTGATTGTCAGGGCAATATGATTAAGACCTTAAAATCAAGGAGGATTTTAGCCTGTGACACGTGTTGAACAGCAGCAGTGTTTGTTGAACAGCAGCAATTAAGCCTCATTTCAACAGTCAAGGATGACCACCTCCATCACTCTTCCTCAACCACCCTCCCTCAGTCCCCAGCTGTATCATTTGTCTGGGTCCTCCTTCACCCACCAGGATTAGGCACAGCTCCAGCCAGAGCAATACCAGCAACCAGACTGAGCTAAATCCAAAGTCCTTCCAGCACAGTACCCTGTGTCCAGCCACGGCCAGGAAACAGCTGTTTAGGAACAGAAACAAGGCAAGGGAATTATGCTCCTTGTGGTACAGTCTCCAAGTAATCAGCAGTTTAAAGAAATATTTCCTGATTTCCAGAAGTAGACTGTTCCCACAAGATATGTGCATCCAAGGCTGGGTCTTCTCTCCCAGCCAACTGGCAGAGGTTGGATCTTCAATCTGTCAACCCTGAAACACTGCAGAATAGGCCAAATTCTCTGCCAGTAAAAAAAAAATATCAGTGACATTTCACCAGCATGAAAGATATTAACATTATATGAGTTCTTAGGAGTCCTGCCTGAAAATGAAAGCATCCTAGGGCCCAGTTCTCATGTAGATGGAAGATCTTTAAATCATAATAGCAATAAGGAAAAGATTAGAAGCAATCCCGAATTTTATTTGGCTGCCCCTGAGGAACCTTAGCCCAAGTTTGAGAGAGGTTTTATTATGAATTTAAAAGCTAATAGATAACCTCCAAACATCAATCTCCTTTTAAACACCACACATTGGACACAGTACTAAGAAAACCAAGGTTCAGATGTGAATATATGAAAGAAATTAAATTAAAGTGTTGCAACTAAGTATCCACATGGCTAAAGTGATTTACAGCAGCCATGAATACAGCCAAGCACTGATAGGAAGAGTAGCACACATAGTAAAATGATATGGTGTGGTATAATATTTATTAATCTCTTCAAGAATTATTTCAGTATAAATGACTTCAGTGACTCAGAAAATCCCTGCCAAAACAGTGTAACATATATCACACACCACACAGAGAGAAAGGGACCAAGGTATGGGATACTCTTATTAAAATCACAGAATAATTTAAGTAAGAAGGGACCTCTGGAAGTCATCTACTCCAACCTCCAGTTCAAAGCAGGTGTAATTAGACCAGGCTGCTCAGGGACATGTCTACTTGAGACTTGAACATTTCCAAGGCCAGAAATTCCACAAAATTTAAGTCATAATGTTAGAAAAATCATTTCATTTAAGTTGCAACTGTCAAACACCATTATTCCTCCATTACAGCATGCACATTACATTTGCTCCTTCCCACCATTTCTGTTTCTTATTGCTGTTCTGCTGAGACTCCAGAAAATTATTTGATGAAGAAATTCTTTGCAGAAGCCTCCCTCAGCTTCTGGAGCTCATATGATAGGGAAAAGGAGAGGTTCCTACCTCAGCATTTGTCACTTGAGCCAAAACATTTGTTAGAAAAAAGCATAAAATGAGAGAGTACACGTATATACATTTCTAGGGAAGGATTCAGAACTTCCTAATGGATTGCAGGTTTTGGGCACTATCACTCTGGAGGGGCACAGGAAGAGGCAGGCAACAGCTACAAAACAGCCTGAAACTGCACTCCAGCCCATCCACAGCCTGGCTCACACCCCACAACAGAAGTTCCCCAGACCTCTTCTGAGATGTTGTCAGTGGACAAACCCTCCTTTGTCTTCAAGTAGATTCAGTGATTTGCAGGCAGAAATGATCTCCTGCTCTCATCAGAGGTTTGTGGGACTCCATCTTAACAAACCACAATGTTATTGTGATAAAAGCTAAACCAAACAAAGTCCATCAAGAAGTCTGGAGTGCAGGAGTGGCCAGGATAAGTCAATAAACTTGGAACAATAAACCAGCTTCGGGACCCACGGACACACAGCTCAGTGTCCCTGCTGATCCACAAAGGAACAGAGTAACTTGAAAAAGTTCTGGGTTGGATGAATTATTTCTATCCCCCTGTCCAGCCCAAACCATAATCTGTTTCAAAAGGAGGGATTAATTGCATCAGGCATCACTCAGAGCAGGCAAACCATCCCTAGAATTTCCATTGTCCTACACATTTGACTGCACAACATAATTCCAAACAATCTTTGGACTGTGTTCCTCATCACACTGCAAGCTCCATTAGTTGGGAGAGATGACTAAATATCAGTGGACAACAGCAATTAATGGAACAAAGAGAAGGATGATCCTATAACTTTAAAATGCCTCTCCCGTTTTTCTCATATTCCCACCCCACACTCTTATAATGAAGGGAAGGGCATCTATGAAGCAGAAGCCAAAAATTAGTTTAGCAACATACTACAGAGTTGCAACAAAAATTAGGTGGAGCAAACACATCCTCAGCTCAATATGTTAAAGGCCGGGAAGGATTCCAGTGCTTTCCCAAGCAAAGAGACAGGGAAGGCAACTCAGTTCATCAGTGCAACAGCCACCACCATCACAATTTTGCTTATGCAAATTTCTCCAGTTTCTTATTTCAGTCAAGTTTCCTGACATGTAGCCCAAAGTCTGGCTCAGGTCACAGATTTCACAGAATATCATGAGCTGAAAGGGACTCCCACGGGTCCTTGAGCCCAACTCTTAATGGCTTATACAGGGATCAGAGATTGAACCCACAGTGATCAGAGAGAAGAGATTTTGCAAGGCAAAAAAAGAGGGTTTGTGGAATAACAACCCATTTGCCATCACTTTGCACATGGTGATGACAAGCCACAGTTAATGCTCCAGGAATTAAGTGTGTCTTAACTAACCTGGGTAACTAAAGAAAAATGGAGTTTTACATCCTAGAACAAAGGATTTCAAGCCTTTCCTTCTGGTCACTAACAACAGCATATACCAACATCTGTCTTAATTCTTTAAAGTGCAACTGAAATGAAGGTCAGGCATTCAACACTTCCAAACTCATCTGGACCAATAAATGTCCGCAGATTTTGGTGAACCTGCTTAAAAAACATGTCTAAGTGATGTCACCCTTTCCCTGAACCTGCAGTATCCCGGGATTTACAACATCCTCCTTTACTGGAATCAAAGCACCACTGCTTGTTCTGATAAAAGCTTTAACTTCACAGACATTACCCCAACAACATGCCATCAGTTTAACAAAAGGCTCAAATATCAGACTGCATGACAAGACTCAGCCTCATGTTTCCTTCCTACTCAGCTGCAGGGAGCACTCATGGGTGAGCCACAGGCAGAGGGCACACAGAGCCACTCAGAGCAGGCTGGCAGGTTCACTACAGCTCTGCAGGGGCTATTTATGATTATTTATGCACCTGCTTGCATACATGTACATAAAATAAAGCCATCCAGTGCCCACTATCCCTGCCAAGGGCACTGCCAGCTGTGATATCATCCCATACAAGTCTTGGGGCTCTAAGAGCCAACACAGGCCCCCAAAGACTCACTCACCATTCTGAATTACCTCTTAATGCTGCATCACTTCCAGGAGCTGAAGTGGATCTCATCTGGGAGCCATTTGTAGACAGATAACAGCAAATGGGCTAATCGAGACCCCAGACTTTCAAAGGAGCATTTTCTTGAGGAAAAAGCAGCCTCTGATCTCTCACTCAGCCCAAGTCAGCAGGGTTTGGTTTCTCTCCTTTGTCCCCAGCTGCACCAGGCAGAGCACACCAGGCCTCATTCCTCTGAAGACTCACTGGACAACCAGGGCTGTAGCCACATTGGCAAGTCTTTCATTCTTACTCCTTGCTCTCAGTAGTCTGCCCTTTTCCGAGGGGAAAAAGTACTGACATGTCAGGAAACTTTGTGCAGAGCAGCTGAACTCCAGTCCTCACTGCTTCCCACACTCCCTCCTCTTCCTCAGGAGGCACCTTCACAGCAGCAGCTTTCATCCAGGCAGTATGCCTCAGTTTAACATCATCACCCTATAAAAAGGTCTCAAGCTCAGAGGTGCTCCAGCTCACTCATGGAGCAGTATATTCCCAATTCACTCCTTCCTCAGCTTACAGCTCTCCATAAAAGCATCATCAGCACACTACTTACACACCAGCCCTTCCCTACAAGTCCAGCTCCCTCCTTGCTACCAAACCAAGTGCAGGTGTGGCCAACTAAGGAGGGCTGGCCACCCTTAGAAGGTGCAAACACCTCCCAAGTCCTACCAGTGACTAGAGGGGATTTGCTTTCAGATTGTTCTAATATAGCTGCAATAAGGAGGAGAAAAAAAGTGTATTTGGGTATGTTTTAGGCAGCCTTCTGATCCATGAGAATCAAAGTTATTTTTAGAATGTTCTTTATTTGAAATTGAAAAGCTCATTTTTTTAAGAGCAGCAAAGAATCAAGAACAAACATAAACAGCTGAGGGAAAATTAGGTAGTGATGAACAAGGTGTTTTTAATTACATAGGATTGGGCTGAAGTAGCCTGTTTTAGCACTTAATAAAGGAGTATCTTCCTCCCCTTGCAATGTGAACTGTTAATATGGCATTTGCAGACGAGCTGGAGAAATCATGTGTTCCCTATTTATTGTACCAAGAGGTTTGATGGGTGGCATTGGAACAGGTTAATCCATGTACCCCAGGCTTGGGCTGCCAGTGCTGCTCATCAGCCTTCTCATGGGCAGGGCTGTACCCTCAGGGCCCCAGACAGTGACAGCAAGGAATTGTTGAAGCCATTCTGCATCTTTCTAGGAGGTTTGGTTGCACTGAAAAGGTTTTGTCACTCACAGGGTCCTTGCCCAGTTGAGAAGAGTGGCACAGTCATTCCTCTCTTCCAAGCTGTCAGATGCAAACCCCAAGCCTGCACCTCCTATCCCACTCAACAACAGCATGATAAGCAAAGGGAATGCTTGTGATTTTAAAGGATTAATTTCTACTGGAAGGTAAAATAGGGAAGCAGAATTGTAATATATGTTAATTATGTCACTCAAAACCAAGCTTAACTGGAGCTGATAGAAATCTCTTCATTGACTTCACTTGGCAAAATCAGGGTCATTCTTAGACCAATTCCTTGTTTTCCCTTCAGATCCTTTGGCAGCCTTACAGCAATAGAATCATGTGTGTGGCAATATTTTTACCTGTACATGATCAATTCATGCTGCCATTAAGGAAATGGAAATTATGAGCGGTGACAGAAGAAATTGGATTTTCTGCATGTTCCATAACACAAATCCTCTCTGTAGCATCTGTCCTCTTTTTGGGTGAGAACAGGCTTTCCCCTATAGATGCTTTTTCCCAAAAAGTAGCTCTAACTGGCTGATCAAATTGCCAAAAACAGGACAAACTCCGTTATTATCTGCAGGACTTTTAAAGCCCAGGCTTTCAGGGGTCATAGCAACACAATGCTCCTGTGAATACCATCATCCTAAATCCAAGAAAGGAAAATATTTCAGGTTTTCAGTTTGCACAAACAACCTTCTGTCATCCTGGCAACTTCATTCCATCTGGACCATCCTGTCTTCATACTTCAGAATATATGGAATGAGGGAGGACAAGAAATATCAAGAGTTCACGAATGCATTTTTGACAGTTCTTTGCATCAGAATGGAAATAATTTTCCTTCCCACTCCTTTTTTTCTCCCTCTACTACCACATGCTACAGTATTTTCCATCTCACTGAGCTTTGTATTTGACCTCTTGGTGAAAGTCAGGAAACATCATCCACCTAATTGTGAGCACCTGCACAGCTGCAGGTGTGAGGGGAAACACCTCATTGAGTGGGTCAGGGAACTCTCTGCTGATTTACAATATTAACACCCATCACATCCAGAAAAAGCAGCCTGTGTTCATTATTAATGCAGTGGCAGAGGGACATGTCAGAAATGCCACTTGTGGCAGTAAAGGTGGTTATGGCTGCTTCATTTTTGAGAAAGGAAGTAATCCTTAGTTTCAGGACTGTCTGGTCTGCATTTTCAGCAAACTTTGTTCTCTCTTTTGAAATCCTCCCCTTTTCTGCCTTGACCTTAACTGGGGGGAGTACACACACACGTTCACTCTGAGCGCATGGGACACACTGCACCGCCTTCAGCAGGGCTGACCACGCACACCATGTGCTGCCTATAGTACATTTGCAGGGCTTTTTCTGTTTAACTTTTAAACTGGACTCATATGAGACTCTCCCCAGCCAGACACCTCATTAAAGCTGACAGATTTACAATCCCCAGCTTGCAGTTTCTGGACTGTGGGTGGCCTTGGCCTTGGCCAACTTGCGAAATTTTGCATGCCACCATTTTCCAGTCGTAGAGTAGGAAGAAGAAGAATCCTCCTTACCTCCCATACACAGCCTTGCTACTCAGAGTAAAGCACTAATATTTCAAGAAGGACCCGCCTGTTATGACATGCCCCTCCACTGATTGTAACAATGGAACCCCAACCACAGCTGGGGCTCCTAATAAAAATAAATTAGTGCTGCTGTTGGAAAAACAAATAAATAACACTAATAACTTCAGGAGAATTCTGTCAACACAGATGATGGGCAGGGCTGTCAGAGTATTTATTTACTACATTTCCAGAACTTTGCTGTTGACCTTTTACCTTCTCGAAACAGCCATGCTACAGAAACCTCCCTGAAGAACAGTCTCTGTCTCCCCACACCAACAGCTGAGAACCCTCTGGAGAGCTGCTAGTGAGATATATGCACTGTCTGTCAGTGGTGAAGGAGTCAATTCAACCCCATGATTCAAACAAATGCGCTTTAAGAGCATCTAATGTTTATATTGGCTTTGTGTCTGCAACGCTATTTTGAGAATGGTCTGCCTAAGGCATTTTTCTCATTTCCAGACTGAAAGGTACTTTAATGGGGCCATGCCTGCAATGGTTTAGTTCCTGTGTTGGGCTCCTTGCCGAGGCTTCCACCTGCCTGTTTAATGGCAGAGCTTTTCAACTGCTCTGCATGGGCTGATATCTGGACTTTAAGGTCTCTGCAGTGACAGTGCAGCCTGGTATCGTGTGCTGCACCCTCCTCATATCCCCAGGCTGAGAGCAATCAGAGCTAGGCAGGGCAGGGAAGGAGTAAGAAAAAGCAATATTTACACAGTAAACTTTCCAAGCATTCAGGAGAGAATGGCTTGCAGATGTATATGCTTAAATGACATTTACACTCCCATTGTTTCTTTTAACTTGGTGCTCATCTTACTGTAGGCTTCTTCCATGAAAAAAACAATACTGCTGAGAGCTGTGTTCTTGGTGAGAAATAACACCCTTCCCCTTCCCTCCCAGATGTACTAAGTGTTAAGAAAAAAACCATCAGCATTGTAGAATTGTGTGTTAAGTGGGGAGGGCTCTCTTAGAGATATGTGGGTCCTCTTCAGCCAGAATAGCAAGCAGAAGACTTCAGGTACCCGCTACAGGGGTTCAGAGCAGAGCCGACACAACTTTTAAATCACCCACTCCAAGGCTCCAGGGGGAAGGACAAAAGTAAGGAAATCTCAACACGACATAATATTCAGGTCCATTTTCCCCTCGGCAAAGGCTTACAGCTGAACCAAACCTTCTATTATTTTGTTATAAACTGGGAGTCCAAGATTTCTATACTCTTTCCTTCCTCAGTAATCTTGCCTAATGCTCTAGGCTAGGCAATGAAAAACAGCATCTAACATCTCTGGTAGTCAGCAGACAAAATAAAAGCAATTAACTTCTTCAACTGTTGACTGCTTATTTTTTGAATACCTCTGTGGATATGGGACATTGCAGTTAATATAAGTCACATCGCCCTGACAGTGGGCCAAGTGCCAGGAATCAGCACTGCAGGCAGCAATAGCTCATTACTGGAAGCCAGTGCTGGAGTTGTTTTCTTCCACATGTGCAGCCAGGAGGGCAAGGGGAAATGCCACCAGGCACTTCCAGTTTCCTCTCTGTTAGTGCTTTCGTTCTACACAAATAACTCATATGTGAGGGCTGACAATCAGCAAGTGAAAATCAACACTTTAGCAAAGGTCACCAGGAAAACATAATGCTACCTTTTCCACAAATAATTAGAATGTTGTACAGCCACTCAACGTCCAGTCTATTACTCACCCAAGCCAAGGACTACAGAGATTTTGCAGCTATGCAACACCCTTGCCATTTGTTAACATCTCCACAGAAAAATTCTATTTAATTTACCCAGTAGTCTCTTCCCAGATGCAATGATACTTTGGCATCCCACTCTGCAACATCTCTATTTTTGATTTTCTGTCTTGGAAATTGGTTTTGTGGTTGAACCACATATTTTTTTCACTTCCTATGATTGACATATGATCTGAGCTTGGCTAGAGGAAAGGGACATTCTGCATACCACATCATCAAGAGAAAACCAGCCCCGGACAAGGAATTTGTATGGACTTGGTCTGACTGGTAAAGAAGGTCAGAATGAAAACATATGACATGTAGAGAAACAGCTCTGTGAGATTAATCTGAAAGCAGGAGGACAAATCAGTTGTGTATTGTTCTGCAGTCCTCCATCTGGGGTACTTTGCACTCCTTGGGGTTTTGCTGAACTGACAATCTGCACACCAACCCCATCTGAGATACCCTGTCACCCCAGGGGTCACCTGGGTGCTGCCCTGCCAACAGAAGGTGACAAGTCACAGCCCACAGTCCTGCTCAGGCTCCAGCTGAGGAGTGTGAAATAAAGGGCTGAGGTGCCTCCTCCCATGGTGACACTTGGGATCTGTCTGTCCTGAGATGGAGGGGGAGTGGTTCTGCTGATATTTCTCATCACACGGTTCCTGACTCAGTCTGCTCCTCTTGGTGCCACATTGAAATCATTGCAGAATTACATCACAGAAATCCAGAAGTACTGATTAGGTACAAGATGGTGCATGATTACAAACCAAAATATGACCAGGACCTGTAAAGTCATTCCTTTCACAGCTGGGGAAAATTGTGCCATGTGGATCTGAATTACACAGTGCCAGTGAGGGAAGAATTGTGCCCTCTGAACCCAGCAGACCTAACCAGGACTCATCAGGACTGCTTTTAGTAGATGTTTTTTTCAGAAGCCTTTGCAAAATAGTGACTACCTGGTACAGAGAAAGCAATAATATGCTAGGAATCAAGTTAAATCGTTCCTGGGAAGAATTTTCATTGGTATGTATTCAATAAGCATCAGGAGAGAAAGATCACACTGGATTCACTACAGATCAATATTTCTGCACACATGTGAACTGCTGAAAGTACAGTGCACAACCCAACTGTGTAACACAGCAGAAAACCAGCTCCGCTTGCTCATTTTACAATTTCCAAATGTTATTTTTCACCAAAACCTTCTTATTTGCTTTTTAAATGGAACTGTCATTCACTACAGGACTGAATGGAAATGATCAAACTGCAGTCATTGGAAAGACTTCTGCACATGTTGGATTGGATTCTGTTGGAGTAGCTTGAAGCAAATGTTTATATATACTTCCAGTGAGTTTATTTTCTTAGGGTGAATGAAAATAGAAACTTCTTGGAGCAGGGAACGGAGAAAATCAGCTTTCCATGGAAACCACAACTGAGAAGAATTTGATAACAGCTCAGAATAAAGAGTACTATGATACTTTCATTTCACTAAAGACTTATCTTCCTTCAGAAATTTATTGCACCTTATATACTTAGAACTGGTTACCCACAGGTTGTCTTCATGTGAGCACTCAGAAATACTGATTTTAGCAGAGGTATTTTGATGTTTTACCAGCATCTTGGGAAACCAAGTCTGAGCTATTTTAGGCAGAAGTCAAACTCTTTATTTCCAACGCCACAAGAAATAACAGAGCAGCCAATTATTTCCCTCTCCCCCTTATAGCACATATGAAATTAGCAATATCACCCAATCACATGTCAAAGCCACAAAACCAGTCTCTAAATAGGTTCAATACTTAGCCAAGACTGCAAACATACCAGCATAAAGGAAGCTCAAGAGGAATCATGTTATGTCCAGCACTTTGCCCAGTTCTAATAATTCCATCATGTCCATACAGGAAATAGGCAGGTATTATGGCTGTTGGCTGATGAGGAGTAAAAGATATGTTCTGTGAGGCTTCAAGGCTTGATGCAGAGGTTCTGGTGCTCTTTCCTAAACCCTAAACATCTTTTTACCCTTCTCTTTAAGGCACACTACAGCATCATGACAATCTGTGCGTGACACAAGAAACAAGGAAGGAAACTGGACAATCATTCAACCAAACCCTGCTGTTTTCTTCCACTGAAGAGTTTGGCATTTTGGGGTTCCTCACTGAGAGGGAGGCAAAGAGAGGTAGATCTACCTTGGCAGAAGAGAGACATCAGCAGGAGCAAAAAACAGTTGAGATGATTTGGATTGGCCAAAAAACCAATGTCATCAGATGGATGTGAGAAACCGCCAGTGCAGAGTGAAAATTTGAGAAATAAGAAAATGTCATTAAAATAAGTTTATTTTAAAGAAATAAAAATTATTTTACCTAAGACTGTAGAACACCTGGTACAAATGCCTCAGTTTCTGTTACCTCTGTAACAACTCTGAATCCTGCTGTTACAGACTCTCTTCAGGAAAGGAATGTAAAATACCTATATGTCCAGTCACTCCCAAATTTTTCATTTGGTTCTCACTGAGGCCATGCAAAATGCCCAGGGAAGTGAGTCTCAAACACATGGGACCCATAAGAGTGACTGGAATTGAAGAAAACCAAATTAGAAAACACCCCAAAGAATTATTTCTCCTATTGAAAAATAAGCAGTAATTACCGTCTTATTATTCTGCAGGGGAAAAAAATTATTACCATGGAATTCTCACCAGAAAAAAAAAAATTGCATCCAAATACTTTTTTGGATGTCAATATCCATCTTGGTAAATAAATAATCCCTTCTATGGCTAAAGGTGAATAGCTCTGAGTGTGTTACAGCATCTGCATTGCTAAAACCTGCTTTTCTTGCCAGACCTCATCACTCATAAAACAGTGTGGTATCAGAGCAGCCCCTGCAGTGCAATTCAGACACCACTGAGCTCCTGGGGGAGAGAATAAAACAGGAGAGGCTTGGAACTATGGGTCCCATGGGACACCACCACAAAACAGATGCAGAGATTTATTTCTGTTGTAACAAAATCCCATTTTCTGATGGGGAAAGATTTGGTCTGGATTGTCTTTTCTGGCCTCATTTATTGTTTGAGTACAAAGCTACAGGAGGAATCACATTCATTTGCTTTAATACATCAGAAGCGAGAGGCAATGCACCATTGGTCTAGTTTCATTTCATCTGTTTAAGAGAACATTTTGTACTGTCAATGAAGTATCAAGTCTTGATTTGTGCCAAGCTCATAATAAAATTGCAGACCAACAATACTTCTGTTTGGAAATAAGGTCAAAGATAGGAATGACAGGCATGAAAAGACACATCCACAAAGTCAAGACCATAACTTGAAAAGCAAAATAATAAGTTAACAGCCCTGAAACCACAGCTCTCCATGACTTGTGCACAGTGTGTGGAAGGACAGACTGGTTTTGACTAAACTGCCTCACTCTGCCAAGGAGTTATTTCTCATGAAAACTCCTCAGAGCTTTTCAACCCACAAAAAAATCTTTCATTATATTACCTTTTCATTCAGATTTGGAACTGAGACAAACAGCAGTTTGTCAGGTTTTCCTTCAAGATGGAAATTCTGGGGAAAGTTGCTCAGCTCTTTTTGTCAGCTGTCATGGAAGATAAATGATTGTCTAAGCAGAAGTACACCAGGGCTTTCTCTGGGGTGCTTCGGCTGAGATCAGCTTGAGGATTGTCCTCCTACCAGGCACTGTCATAAAACACCTTTGTCACTTCTGCTGGACAGCTCCAGAGGGCTGGCAAGGAGAGAGGCAAAACTGGGAAAGATGGAAACAGTGGTACAGATCCACATACAGCCAGTTCTGCTGCTGCTAATTATGACAACACTGAGGAAACTCCTCTGTTTCCATGAGATCCTCTAAAGGCTGTGCAGCATCCACAGGGTCAGGCTGAATTCTGCAAACAGGCTTTAAAAAGTTCAAGTTGTCCCATGCATGCAATCACAGCCTTTGTAATTGTCTAGGTCCATAACCCAAGACAGTAATTTGTTCATTTATTTTATAGTAAACAGTATGTTTTCTCCGTTATTTACCAAAAGCTGCAGAAGCTGCTTCTCTGATGACTTCTCCTGAAGAAGCTTCTCCTTCAAGAGAGGTCATCACATATTTCTCACAGATTTTCTTCCTGGATTATCAGTAACACTCTGTGTAAAGGCTTCCTTTGACAAAAATGACCACACAAATGGGCAGCACAGAGGTGGTTTTATCAATCCACACTGCACATCCCTAGAGGAAATAACCAGATGCTTTTTCATTGGGATTAGTGAAGGAGAACCATTCCCAGAAGGTTAACATAGCAGACTGGATACTTGTCAAGGCCCCCTGTGCCTCTGCCTGCCATGCACACTGGAAGTTCTGCCGTCAAAGCAGGCAATTCACCTGTGTGAAAAAAGGAGCAGCAAAAGGACACCAAAATCTCTTGGACTTTGGACATGGCTGTGGTTCAGCTCCAGAAACTGCTGTGCTCAAATTTACCTTCTCCAGGATATTAACCTGCCACCTGATCAGCAGCTGCTCCAGCCGAGAGGAGGATCACATCTTTTTATACAGGGCATATGGAAAGATGTCTAGGAAAAGACAGGCATAGCCAAAACTGCACGTGCAGAAAGGGATTTCCTTGTTCTACTTTCCCCAAATTAAGATATCCCCAGTGTCAGTAAGCTGAATACTTTCTTGTTCACATTGGGGACCTTCCTTAGACCTTTCTGCCTTTTTCAAAATGATTCTTCTTTCCTTTGTTGACAAACCCTTTTCTGAGGTTGTTTTTCAGCTGTGGAATGAGCAGTGAGATTTACTTGTTTAACAGCACTGTACACACACAAAACCCCAAGCCATTTGTACAATCCCCCTTCTCTCCTTAAAATCCCCTTCAAAGTACCCCAGGCAGGACCTCTCACCATCACAGGGTACCTTGAGGAGAAGCTGAGATTCCACTTGCAAAGCAGGATGTAAATATGGGAGGAGAAAAGTACAGAACCCATCTGTAATATCCTGGATAAGGCAACAACACTCTGGATAATACAGCTTCTCCTTAACCCTCCCCCTCTCCATCCACATCACAGCCATCTCTTTCAAAGGGCAGAATCTAAACACAGCTGCTGGGTCTGTCCTTAGGCCAGGAGACTACATCTGGCAGAACAGCTCTACATGTCTCTGATTTGGGTATTCCCAAAAATTGTCATCTCTTGGCCTCTGTTCCTGTCACCACCCGAGTGCAAAACCCCTGCTGTTCCTGTGTAATTCACAAGGAATCCTGGTACCAACTTCTCGTGATCATCACTCAGAACCAGGAATCCAGGCCATTCCAGCACCCAGTCTGGAAACTGACTTGTTACTAGCGACTGACACAACTTCAGAAATAACTTTGGTCTCCACTGTAAGTCCCAAGACTATTTTTCGAAGGATTATTTCCTTTACACACCCACTTGCATGCTGAGAATCTAACATTCCTTCCTATCAAGATCTGGGCTGGGCTCATAACCTTCCAAACAAATCATTTCCAAGCTCCTATTAATCATTTATTTTTCATCTCTACCATAGAGATTATCCCTCTCTGGTAATTTGAACCTGGATGACACGGAAATTTTGAATAGATTTAATTTCATTTTTGCTCAGCAAGTGTCCTGTCCATGTCTGGTGAGAAGATGGGTGAGTTTTTCCAAAGTGAAAGATGCTACATACTCTTTTACTTATTTCAATATGCACATCCACTGATGATGCCATTTTCCCAAGGTAGAAGGCCCCTGAATATTTATTTTTCAATCACAGATGTACTATCTGCATAGAACATACATTGTAGCAGGATGATCTCTTGGCATAACTAGTGACATTGTTTTTTCCAGTTCTTCCTGGTGACCTAAATATATTGCTCCAAGCCAAAAAAATTCACGTGAAAAATGCAGGATGTACTTCACATAACACTGTGAAAACATGATGCCAGTATCTGGATGCATGTCCGATTTGGTATTCCCTGAAATCACTAGAACAAGGTGACAGGAGTACCCCAACTCTCTAGGCAGCACATCACATGACAGATTAAATCCTTGCCAAGGGCAGAGAGACCCTAGGGAGGTTAAACTATTCAGATTGCTTTTTAAATATTTCCTGCCTCCTTCCTCACAAGCTGACACAAGGGCTTTCATAAGGCTGAAGCTCTGGAACAAAGATTAGACATCCTCCTATACAAGAAATACTCTCAGAGTTCTGCTGTATTCCAAGCCTTCACTGTATTCAGTTGCCATGATTCCACCTTCCCATCCCATGCAACAGCTCACACACACTATTCCTCATCTCCAGGAAATCCAAAGGATATTGTAGAGCGTGGATTTGTTGGCTGTCTCTCTTCCCAGCTCCTTCTGTGATACTGACATATTTTCAGCATTATTTCTGCCAGGGCTGTCACTCTCCAGCACAGGTTATCCTGTACTAAGCACTGACATATTCACTGGGAGTCTCTGGGAAACATTCAAAATCCCTGCAACAACTTACTGAACTCATATAATCATCTCTTGAGTGACTCTGATGTCAAATTTCTTACAGTTGTCCTTCAGTCCCATTTTTGGCATTCCTGAAACTCATCAACGTACCGACACCAGAACTTGCTCCTCAGCAGGGCAAATACTTTATGAGCAGATGACAGCACTGGCCCAACACAGCTGGCTTTGTACTTCCCATGAGATGCAAAGGGTTTTCCAGTTTAACTATGAACACTATGATGATATTCTTTCCTATCCATCTAAATCAATCCCTGCCTTGAGAATATTAGCAACCAGCTCCTCTGATCAGGTACTTCAAACTATTAATATTATCCTAATTGTTACATTATCTAAAACTGCAAACCCATTTCTAATCCCTGAGAGTTTGTCCTATTAGTCTTTGCCAGAGGGTACGGATAATTATTCAAGTGGCATTTAGTACCTGCAGTCCCTTACTGCCTAGGGGATTTTATTCAGTTTCAAGAACACTGAAATATGAGTTTCTACTCAAGAAGAAATTCCTAATGCTTTGGGCCACATCCACTTTCCCTTCTGCCAGCAATTGTTTTTGAATTCTGACATTATTATCTCCACAAACTGAACTACACCTCTAGGACATTTCTAAAAGGAAAATATTCATCTCATCTATTTTAGCTCCACCACAATCAGAGGGGCATGGCCCAATGTCCACAGCAGCACTCCCTGCAGAGGTTATTTGCAAGATGTATCCCTTCCATGCCAACACACAAACCCACATCCTGGACTCCTGGTGGCTTGCTTCCTCACAGCCTTCCCATTCCTACACCCAGTTCTGGGCTGCAACTGCTCCTTGCCAGTCCCTGCTGGCCTTCTCTGCCTCACTCCAGCAAGGGGGAGGTGGCAGGAGGAGCAGCTGGCCGGGCAGCCACAAAGCCACTGCTGCTGTTAGCACAGAGAGCATGAGCCTGTCGGCCCTGCGGCAATGACAGTGCCTGCAAATGAAAAGTTATCTCACCCAAGCTTCCTGTGACTCTTCTGGAGGTGATCCAGAAGCTGCACAGTTCCCCATGAGCCAGATACTGTCCCAACGTGGTGCTTCAGTGCTAAAGCCCCATCCCATGCCAAGACTGCCTGAGTAGATCGTTCTACAAGCACGAGCTTTGCAACCCACACCCCACTGTGACTTCTCGGCTGCAACCACAGCCAGAGATCACAAGCCATTGTACACAACCACCTTCCCCAGGGATTTGTCTCATTCCTGGAATCACTGTCACAGCATCTCTTGGCTTAGGTCACAGCAGTTCAGTATGGCCAGCCTGAACAGGAGGGCACAATTTCAAGCAGCCTAGAGAAAAGATGAGGAGATGCTCTAGAGATTGGCTGGGCCCAGTCGTGAGCACTTGGCAGGGTGTCAGGCTCCAGAACTGTGTCACAGCTGTGCTCAGGGCTGTGCCCCAGACAGACTGGCCACAACATCAGAGGGTCACTTAGCTACTGTCCCCATTTGCACAGAGACACCAAGTACACTCACTCATCCAGCTGCCAACACTTGTGCTGGGCTGCTGGCAGCACTGTGCTGTGCCACATCAGGCCCACTGCTTGTGGAACCACGTGCCAGCGTGGTCCATGCTGCTCCTCTCCTGACAAACCAGCTGTTCCTCTCAGGCAGCCACTTGTTGTGGCATTTGGTGCTCCTCTATCAGGTGTCTGCTCACACAGATACTACATATCCACCTGAACTGCCATTACTTCCATTCTTAATCTCAACAGCTCACAGAATTTGTGAGACTTTTACTCTTCAGCACTGCAATCCTGCTGCCTGCATTATCTGAATTAGTTGTAAAAAGGCTTCTCTCAAAGCTGGAATACAAATCTGCTCAAAATATCATCCAAACCCGGTGAATTGCTGTCTGGCATCCCGAAATGGAACCTTCATCCAAGTCTGAATTGAAACCCACTTTGAAGCTGAGCTCTGAGCAAGAGGTTTGACCAGATGACTTCCAGAAAACAACAGAGGGAAGGTTCAACTTTCACCTCTATTTCTGCTCCCAAGCAGATACACCCATACAAGCACCAGGCTGGAAAAGACAACATGGTTTTGCTCCTGTGGTTGACAGTGCAGCTTCCACATGATACTTCTGTTTCCATTTGGACAAGCAAATGCAAACTCACCTGCCTGTGCTCCAAGAGTTGTGAGCAAGCAAATAAACTCTCTCAGCAGTTGGACAGAACTGCTTCTTTAGGATACATGATATTTCACTGTTAATCTTTTTGTTTAAACATTTAAATTATGCCAGAAGTGCAACTTCTGGCTGGTTTTGCTCAAAATTAAGTATAAAAATCAGAAACTGTTTGAAACATACTTTTACCTTTGAAGCTGTTCTGGCATGGAAAAAACCCAGAATCTCCAAATTATATTTCCCCTCAAAAAATCCCTGCCTTGCCATCTTCTTAATTAATCAGGGTTCTTCCAGCTGTTTTTTATTAGTACTATAAGGAAAACAATTATGAGCTGTCTCTCCTTTATATTTACCTGGAGCCCACTGAGGATCATATCATCCTTCCAGTACCTGAAGGGAGCCTACAAGAAACATGGAGAGAGACTACATACAAGAACAGGGAGGAATGGATTCAAACTAAAAGAGACTAGGCTTAGATCAGATATTAGGAAAAAATTCTTCCCTGTAAGGATGGTGAGATCCTGGTACAGGTTGCCCAGAGCAGCTGTGGCTGCCCCATCCCTGGAATTGTTCAAGGCCAGGTTGGATGGGGCTTGGAACAACCTGGGATAGTGAAAGGTGTCCCTGCCCACAGCAGGGGGATTGGAATGAGATGCCTTTTAAGTTCCCTTCCAACCCAAACCTTTCTATTAGTCTGTGATCCTATAATTAGAGAATTATCTGCCTGGAAGCTTAGCAGGTTCACTTTAAGTGGTAACTTTTTGTTTTTCAGGGACATTTGAACCTTAGGCAATATGCAGGGTAGGTGTGAATAAACAGCAGCAGATACCCATCACGCTTTATAGTGATGGAGCTGAGTGAAGAGGTTTTAATTGCTACTGTGCTTGAGAAAACTAAGCTTTCTCCAAAGCCTGTGGTTAGCCTGGAGAGGATTTTACTTGTTCTTTTCATTAATTACATTGCTACCAGTTGATACAGTTTTCTCAGAACTTAAATATCAAAGGAAAACATGTTCCTGTCAATGCAGTAAAAAGCCATATTTAAAAGAACCAAGGCTTGATGTTCTGTGTTCTCACTTTGGCAAAAATCTGAGTGACTTCAATGGTATTTTCAATTGGAATAAAGGACATAAACTAAAGCCAATATTATTTGTGTGTGGATTTTCCCCATAAATTTTTGTTTGTTTTAAAGCAGTTGTTAAGCATTTAAAACGTTGATTGATTAGAACTTACTTCCCAATAGCAAACAGTTTTAATAACCTTATTCTTATAACCTTGTTTGTTTGTTAACTGAAGAATTAGATGAAACAAAAAAGTCTCGTGACAGGCCAAGGGGAAAGGCACAAATGGAATGGGATATAAAAGTCCACTAACACATTAAAGATGTATCAAAGAATGTGATAGAACATATCTGTGGTCATTTGAAGATGCTTTGAGTGGAGATAATTTCCCTGAATTATTATGTGATAACATTCTTCATCCCAGTACACAAAGCTCAAACTTAGGATTCAGATTTTTTTTTTCCCCTGCAAAGGCAAAGCATTTCCAGGCCTTTTAACATTCATCAGCTTGGTTTTTCAAAGGAGCACAAACAAGCAATTTGACCAAGACTAGAACCAGAAAAAGGATGTAGGCAATTAACTTCCATGTGATCTAAATTTTGTGTCAAGATTCATGGTCAGATGACAGCTCATCCCACAGGTTTGTAACACTCTGATACCAGCTCCTCTCTGTGTCCAAATGTGTGCTGCCAACTGTGAATAGTCATGACAGTGACTCGCAGGACGTGTTGCTCACAACTGACAGTGGGACACACACTGAGCTATTTCTTCATGGAAAATGGAACCAGAGAGGCTTTAATAGCCACACCTGAAACAGGAACATCAAAGAAAGGGGCACAGTTGGCAGAGGACTAAAAAAACCAAAATCGGTGTAGAAAAAGCTGATTATTCATATCATCAGAGCTGCCTCCTTCACTGTCTGTGAAACACAGTATTGTCCATCATCAGGCAGTTACTGCCTTTAAGTTCCTGCAGGTTTCCTGTGCTCTGTTCCCTTTCCACCATGAAGGGTTCCTTTCACGTCAATCTATGTGCACCAAAAAAGCTGGGAGCACAGAAAACTTGCAGCTAGTCACCTTCAGTCCCTTGGTTTGTGCAGCAAACCTCCACCTTTGAAAGGTAACCTGCTGACTCCTGACAGCCATGGGGCTGATTCAAAATCAGTCTCCCATTTGTCTCATGATGGAGTTGAAAATGAGAGTTGGTATCACAGGCATCAGCAACAAAGTTGTGCCCATCAGAAGCACTTTGGAGAATTCCTGCTCTAGAGGAGCAGTTCTTGTCTTTGGTTGTACAATCACTAAGGAAAAGTCACGAGGTCAGACACCCCCTGTGTCTGAACCAGTGGATTAATGTTGCTGTCACAAGGGGAAAATGGGACTCAGGATCCCCCCAAGAAACCTCTACATCTCAGCAAGAATGAGCAGCTGCTAGTTTGGCCTTTGGTCTCAATTTTATTGCCAAGCATATAAAAAGAAATGTTCCAATCTTTTATTCCTTTTTTCCCCAGCTGCTGACTCAAATAACTTCCACCACCACTATCCCTTTTTGCTATTCTATAAAGCTCTACACAGATAATAGCCTGATCTATAAAGTGAGAGCAACCCCCCTAGTCACCCAAGTATCTTAAGAACAGGACACTCAATGCAGTCAGCCCAGATTTAGTGAATTACATTTTTGTAGGAAGAACTGAGTATAAAGCAGACAGTGCAGGACAACAGCTGCACTAATGAAATCTTTAGTTACACCAGATGTCAGCTATGAAATGCAAGGAAGAGACACTTGCATCTTATTTTTTTTCCTTCTTTTCTCTGTTATCTGTGCCCCGCATTTTATTGTTTAAATGAAATTTCTGAATCATCAGGAGATTTTTGTGGTTGTATAATGGCTGGAGCCCATTCCTACCACCCTTGAATTTCACTGCAGGCATCTGGCATGAGCAGCAGAACTCTGGAAGGAGTCTTCTGGGTTTAAGACCACCAAAGAGACATAGGCTGTAAAAGAGACACAACTACAGCTGGAGACCAGTGAAAAGGAAATATTATTAGTGGACATTTGTGAAGTCCTTTTTCTTTGGTCTGACTGTAAACCAGTATCAAACCTACTTAAGTAATGAAGATTTCAAAGTTCTGCTTCAATAAAATCAGCTTTTCCTTGGTTGCATTTAGGACAGAGAGGATCATTGAGAAAAGACCCAAGTGAGGGGGGTTCAAGTTGTTCACATGTGAACAATGTTTCTGCAGACAGCAGAAAAAGCTGCAATGGATGAAGACAGGTTTCATTGGAGACACTTCCTTGGTGGCTTAGCTTGAAGGAGGTGAGAAGCAGCACAAAAGAGGTACAAACACAGGGGATATGCTCATTTCAGACTCAACAAAGAAACAGTAACTGTCCAAAGGAATAACAACACATTTCATTGCAGACACATAACTCAGCCACAAGTGCAAATCCAAATCAGGTGCTTAAAAATTTTTGTGAAACATTTGGAGGAGATGGCCAGAATATTTTTCACAGAGCTTTCCTTCATGAAAGGATACAATTCTGTTAAATTTTCCATGGAAAGAGATTTTGGTGGAAATGTTTCTAACATGGAGGAGGTTTCTCTAATCCCTTTCAGGAAAAAAGAATTTGATCAAAAACTTTGGATTTTCAATTTGAAATAGAAGTCATTGCTTTTTGTGAAAGCATGAGAAAGAACCACTGGTTTGCATGGACTTGTCTTCATTCCAAGGCAGAACAAAGAGAAATTTCAGATACCTGGAAGCTGTCAGGAGATGGAGGTGCCATTGCTGGGACAAAGAAGAAATGACACTTGAAAGCACAAGCAAACCCTACCCACTATAGGCAGTAAGGGAGACTCCCATGGAATCCCTACTATTTCCCAGCCAACTTTACCATTCACCAACTGCTTTCCAACTCACTGGGATTGATTTGTGTTTTGGTAAAATGCTCAGTTGTGCTCACACAGGTGAGAGAAGGAAGAAACGCACTGCTCTTTCCCAACAAAAAAATTCATTGTTTAAAAAACGAAAGATGTTAAAAAGAAAAATCAACTTACAGAGGTTGCTGCAGTACTTCCAAAGAATGGCAACATAGGCTTATTGGTCAAAATCATGATTTTTTTTACTAGAATATTTCAGTCTAGCTGTAGCTATTGCCTCCAGAAAGGGATACAGGTGTGCTTTTTAAAGACCAGTAATACCAGTACATCAAAATAGTGATTTGCACAGGTTTTTCTGACCCTTGAAAGCCTTCATCCATGCTAAAAGGAAGCACTACAAACTCATCTCATATGAGAAAGAGCACAATAAAACAGATAGAGGAGGGTCATGAATGAATTATTCCTCTACAGGAAATTTGAGTGATCCTAAGATTAAGAAAATAAAGTCCAATATCTTAGAAAAGGAGAGTACCCTCAAACAGATCTGGAAAAAAAAAAGTCCTCAAATGAGAAACATGTTGATAATAAGTAGCATGCTGGTGCAAATACTCTGCCTAACTTCTTCTGTGCAATTAAAGACTGTGTTGAAAAGCAAACTTCTGCATTGCAAAAGACAGATAATTTAGACCATGCTTCTGCATTCACATTCCGGAGTCTTTGGCTTCTCCATGAGAATGGGAATGAGGAACAGCAACTGCCGATCAGCACAACTGGGACAGTAGTTGTACTGAGGGATGCCTGGCCCATTGGATCCTCCAGCTCTCTAAATCCAAGCCTTGGACCCAATGGAAGAATGCAAAGATCCCTCTGGGGGCTGGCCGTGTATATCACCAAAACATTCTCAAATACTTTTTTCAAACACTGTTTTAAAAAACCTTCCGTATTCTAAACTTACATGGGACAGCACTGGGTCACACCTTCAGTTCTCTAATCCTTAACATTTTGGCTAGCAAAAGTTCTAATCCTGTACCAAAATGCAGTGTCCAGAAAGTTTTAAGCATATAAGTTTTATATGTTCTTACAGTTTACTTAGGATTACTATAAGCATCGCTTCTTATAAACATTTACATACTTTGGCTCTGGTAATAAAGTGTATCCTCTTTTTTTTTGTTGTTTTTTATTGGGGAGCTATAAAGTTGTAGAGAGAGCAAAAGCCTACAACAACAATGGGGGCAGCGTGGCCCAAGCCAAAGGAAATTCATATATGAGGAAACAATGGGAAGCTGGCAAAAAACAACATGAAGAAAAAAGGGAAGTTTACTGGATACACACAAAGAAAAGACCACCCTATGCGTGTGGTATATATTTGTGCTAAGTCTCACATCTTTTCTGTGATTTTTTTTTTTTACAAGGTTCTAAGCTGTTTTTTATGAGATGAATAAAACACACAAGAGCAAAGTCTCCAGCAGTTAAAGGGCAGTAGTAGATGTCTCTGCTATGCATTTGCTTCTAATAGAATTCCCATTCACTTTCCTTGAGCAAATCAAAACCGCTGTTGGAAAAAATTCTTTGAAGACCGATGACCCAAATTATCCTTTTGCAAAGGAAAAAAGGTATTCAAAGCTTGGAAATCTGCCTCCAAACATATAGGCACAAAATGCAGTGTTGAGCAAATGAAGTGCACAGTAGTTCCTGCCCAAATCCTGTATGATCCTGAGCTCAAGCTGAGAGACTTCAAAAGGCCTCCAGCAGAAGCATGCTCAAAATCCCACACTGCCTGGCACCAGCTCACAGGAGTTTGCTCAGTTTACCTTGCAGGTGCAACATTTTCCCTCATTTGAATCCAGGTAATTGATTTTACATCTTGACAGCCATTTTCAAATCATCTTCCCCAATATTAGTGAGAGGCCTAGCTCTTGTCTTGTTCTGTTCTCGTACTATTTAGCATCTCTAATTCATATCACCAATTACACTCTCCAGCCCAACTCCTGTTTTTCTGCTCTTCTGTTTTGCTCTTCTGCTCTCCCCTCTTTGTGAGGGCAGCTTTAAGTTATGCACATGGTTACGTTCTCCTAAGGATGTGGTAAATCCAACAGGATTCAGTTACTTCTTGTAAGGCCTCAAAACCTGTCAGTGGTGAGGGAAGGATGCTGGCCTCCAATGTGTGGGAGAAATGACTAAAATTAAGCACATGACAAAAATTAGCAGAAGAAAAAAAGAAGCTTCAACACATGGAAGGAATTTTGGTGGAACAAATAAGATTTGCTGGACCCTTCTCATATGATTCAACGATTCTGTTGTTACACTGCAAGTTGCAGTAATGGAAAACAGAACAACAGTTAGAAGGTGGGAGGTAAACTGAAAACAAAACAATATGTTACCTTGCAATGCAGGAGAGGTGAGGGTTACATGTTTATGGTGCATTAAAACGCATCACTCATTTGTCAGGGTAAAATCCCTCTTAAAACCCTTTCATTCTTGTTTTCTTATATTTAAGGTATTAGCAGAATTCTGCATTTTACAAGGTAATCCAAGATCCACTCAGAAGAAAGGGCTGCTGTCCCGTTTTTGTCCATGAATCCTCAGATGCACAGAGTCTGAGCAGAAAATCAACCCTGGCAAATATCTACAACAGGTTCAGGGTGCTGTAAACTCTGCTAACTCATGGTTATGAAGAAAGCATGTCACCACTTCCTGACAGGAGGTCTCAGCTATGAACGCAGCTTTAATTTTGTACAGCAGGGTTCATTAGCTTTCATTTTACTACATTTGTACCACTTTACAGTTTACATTTCACACCACTGTGTTAGGAATCCTTCAATATTTGTGGTTCCTGTAGAAAAGATTTGGCTCTGCCAGTCAGACTCTAAACTATAATCAGACCTTTCACCTTATAGGCAAAGTTTTCTAATTGTGAGGAAAGATAAAAAAAAAAAAAAAAAAAAGAGAGAGAGAACTGAAGATACAGGCACTAATTAGGCACTGAAGCAAGTCTGGTGTTCCTCTTATGAAGGATTCTAAGTGCAACAAATTCCAAAAGGATTAAAACAACACACAATGAGCCACCTTCAAGTGAAATGGATGAGAAATCAAATTCAAATAATTCAGTGGTAATACTATGGTTTTCTCTTCTTTAATATTTAGACCAGTATTGCTATTTAGTGAGCCTGGAAAGACAATTCTAGAAAAATTCAGGATAGCCATTCTTATCCTGCTGTGTTTTTCCAGAGCTGAGACCTCACTGGGCTCCTGTTTGGTCCTCTGGAAGCAGCTCTTCCCCAAGTTCATTGTACTCCACTGAACTGAGTGTGCTGCTGTTCTGTGTCTGTTCCTGGCTTCCCTATTGCATTCCCGAGGCACAAAATCTGAAGCAGACACCCCTCCTGGCAGGACAAAAAGCGGCAATGAAAGCAGAAGAGCACACAGCTTGAAGAATCTTTCATCTTCATCTTGGAGAGGACAAGCAAAACAAACAAATCGTGTTCTGAACACAGTCTCTTGCCTGTCATTCTTCTCTAATGTCTTTTCTCACTCCTTAGTGTCTGGACAGGCAGCTCAGACATGCTCTGAATTTGAACAAGAGTTTGAGGGAGTGCACACAGATTCTTGCAGCTCACGGTCTCTAGCAAATAATAGTCCCTGGTTCTCAGTCTTCTCTGCCCTTCTGTGGCCCCATGCTCAGAAGCTGTGCTGCTCCACAGAGAGAGAGCTGTGTGGGTTTGTTCCAGCAGGAATTCCATAAGGAAGCAGAGCTGGGCACCAGTGTGCCACCTGGCATTGGTGGTGCTGAACTCACGCCTTAGTTTCATGAACAGTGAAGGTGAGGGAAAAGAAAAAAAGCAGAGCTCTTAACCTGAGATCTCTAAGAAGCCCTGTGCAGAGCAGGTAATTGGAGAGGTGTGTAAAGCCCTGCCTGAGGCTGGGTACTCCATGCACAGGTGCGGTGCAGCTCCTCTGCAGGAGCAGAAGGTCAGACTGAAGTAATTTCTTGCTGTTACATATTTAATTCACAGTGTTCTGTAAGGGCTCTCTAAGCGCTCTACCTTAGCTAATTACTGAATAAAAAAAGTATGACCAAGCAGAGATGGTATCCCTCGTTCTTAGCAAAGGGTCTCTGACCCCTCCAGTGTGCTTTCTGATCCTACCCACTTGCAGTGCCTGGTTCAGAATGAACTGCAGAGTGGAACAGAGGCTCTTGCATCCATTCAAGACTTAAGAACCTACAGAGCCCACTTAGCACACTTCACCCAGTGAAGCCTACAAAGGCTTTTCCACTGACCTCATAAGAAGCTGGATCAGCCCCATAGGAAAGGCTTCAGCACAGCAAATACAATTTCTTGCCATGATTGTACTTGGTTTGCCAGAGAGATTAATTCCAGACATGGTGGGTTAGTCAAAATTTGGATTTCCACCGCACCCACGCCAAATGAATAGTGAGAGGTTTCCTCCTGTTCCCCCTTCCTTGCCCAGCAGCAGTGCCACCTGCAAGAGGACAAACCTTGAACTAACACAGACACAGTTATACAAACCAACATTCCAGTTAATAGTCACTTTGGAAATTCCCAAGCTATGAGCTGTCCTGCAATCTAGAAACTGTGGCTTCCAGACATGAGCTAAAATCCCAAACCACTGCACAAGGAGTCATTGCGAACATTTCTGTGTCATTGTTTCAAAACAAAGCTTGTAATATTTTAATGCCATGACCACAAGAGCTTGTCTGCTGCAGCATGTAAAGATTATCCAGGGAGTTAGGAAAACACTCCAGCTTCCAGCCTGCTCCCACTCATTGACAAGTCTGTTGGGAATACTGGGAAAAGAGTGCCACAGTGAGCCAGCTACCGGCTTACCTAGAGCAGTAACAACAAATATGCAGATGATGATAAAGACTCCCAGGAAACACTATCTGCCCTTCTCATAGGCGACACCAGGATCAGTGTCTGTCCAGAATGTGGGAGGCACAGGCTCTTGGCCTTCTTCAGTCTCTTGTTTAAGCCTGTATCCTCACTTTGCAGCCAGGACTAATTCTCCCTGTTTCTGTAGCCATGTTGTGGTACAAGGAACAATGTCAAGCTCTCTGGGTCTTCAGGACAGCAAGCAGAAGCACCTGTAAAGCCTGGAGAGGGTGTTCTTGTCTCTGCTTTCTGACATTTTCATCTCATCTTAAAACTCCAGAGGTCGCAATTGTTCACTCCCAGAATTTTTTACCCACCAACTCTGACAGGCAGATCTGCTTTGATTCCCTTTGCCATTTTTCCCTGTATCTCACCTTCTTAGGGAGCTTCATCTTCAGTGTTAAAGAAGTGCAAGTTCCACTTTGCCACTGCAGTTACACCCACCTGAGACAAAGGCTGCTGTGACAAGGGCTGCCATTTGGCTTCCCCCTTTCATTCTCCTGTAACTCAGGGAACTCACAGGTTTCTTTGCAGGAAGTCCTTTCCTAGTGTCCTCCCTTAACGACTGGCTTCCTAAATTGTGACCCCTGAGAACCAAGGAAATGAGGACATTTTGGATGGCCATTTGAGACCTGGATGTCCTGGTTTAGGGCAAATTTTGGAGGAAACCTCTGAATGGGGTCCCTCTAGAATGCAAATTCAAGTGGCCCTTCTCATAACTGGTTCGGAAAAAGATTTCCTTGGAGAAAAGTGAAAAAAACCTGTTTATTCAACAAGAAAAGTGTTCACAAGCATTAAAAAAATTAATAATATTAAACAATGAGAGATGGCAAATTCAAGAAGTCCTTGCCATGGGGTGTAGTTCAGCTTGCTCAGTCTCTTATCAGTCCCTCCTGTGCTGAAGTGCAGCATCCCAGGCCCAGCTGGGCCGCAAGTGTGAGCTCCCAGTGTATTTCTGGGGTTTCAGTCCAGAGCAGGCTGACCAGTTCCAAGAAAAAGAAATGCCACAATTTGGGGAGCTACTCTGCCTCAGCTAGCAAAAAAAAAGTACCTAAAAGCAAAGGAGAGCTCTCTCCCACTGTCTGTCCGTGCTGCAGACCCACAGCCCAGGAGCAGAATGTGGAGGAGCGAGTGCAGCTTCTGTAAACAAACTGCGCTTCTTTTCCCCCCACTTCGCTCTCAGAACCAGTCTTAAAGGTGTAGGACTTAACACCCAGCATAAACAGAACAGACAATTGGGGATACAAGCATCATAAAGTCACCCTAGGACACTGAAGATGGATAAGTGAAAGAATCACCTATATATTTTGTTGCCTGATGATTATTCCTAGCTTGAGTTAGAAAAGCCAGAATCCTGAGAAGTAATACACCCAGGTAGAAAGGGAAGGGCCAGAACAGAAGAAACTAACCCAAGAACAATTATTTTGTCTGTTCTTTCTGAAGTAATAAAATACAACTAAAATTTTCTCACATTTAATTCCACAGGGGAATGCACATGTCTGCAAAAGTAAAAATACCCAAGTATTTCAGCCCACAAAGATTCCAGGAAAGTGACAAGAGTTTGACTGAGTCAGGATAACACAAACTATTAACTTTCTGAAGTTTCAGGACATAGAAAGAATTCCAAATTTTGCTTGATCAGCTGAAACAATTTAGGGAATAAGTTTCTCTAATTTTATTGCCAGAACTTTAGCAAAGAATTTCATGTCAACATTAGGTAGAGATAGAGCTGTATAATAGAAGACATTATGAGTCCTCCTCCATGGCTTTCCTAGTAAGGTGATACCAGCCTTGGAGAACAAAGCATCTTTCAACTTTATAGAAATCTGGAGGCTAAAAGAATGCTAAAGATTTAAAATAGATTCAGGGAAAAAGCAGGTTGAAACAGGAGCTTTACTTGTTTTCATATTAGAGTAGCTTTTCTCAGTTTCCCCTTCCCAAGTTAGTTAATCCAGATCAGTTTGCAAAGCTGAAATAATTTTCTGTAGGACAACATTTCCAACTTACACCATATAGATTTTATATGCTTTCACAGTGAAATGTGTTTCAAAGACTTATGACATTTTGTCACATCTATTTGTGATATTTAGGTTTACCTGGAGAAATCAATTAATATTTGCTTTGAAGGGATGGATGCTCCTGTTTCATTCTGTTTAACAGAAAGATCTCACCAGCAGTCAAGTGAAAGACTGAATATGGCACAGGCCAACTGGGGCTACATAAAATGGTATTTGTAATTATTTGCATGGGGCAGTGGGGAAAGCTTTATATAAGTAATGTCCCCATGAAAATGCATCACAAACTGAAGAAAGCAGATTTTGGCAAGTAACATCATCCTTAAGGAAACTTTTGCTGACAATGCACAGTCTTGCTGAGATGGATGTGGTTGACCAGTAAGCCCAGTCCAGTCCCTGACAATTGTCCCTGGTTGGAATCTGCAACTATTTAATTCTTCTTCTACAAAAATGATAAAAATGCTTTAAAGCTGGAGACTAGAATAATAAAACCATGTAGGTTTCGACAGAGAAAGTGTGTTTTGGGGGATCCTTTGATATGCTTTGTTTATTGTTGCAAGCAGTTGTAAACCACAGTCTATTTTGGTTTTTGTCTGATCCGAGTTGCACATCTGGCTGTCAGGGTTAGTGTCAGCTTGGCGGGGGACTCCTCCAGAGATGTGTGCAGGAGAAATATGTGTATTCTGTGGCATGGTGTGCAGGTCTGGGATTTCTTTCCTTCACCTTTCAACCTTACACTGAAGGAATGCTCTTAAGGAAAGCACAGTGGCTCAGTAATGACATCCAAGGTTTCCAGCTAAGCCCAAAGCTCCCCAGTACTCACAAGACTTCCAGAAAAGCTAGCATGTCACTTTGGTCTTTGGTAACTACTTTGACCAAAACCTTATTTGTTTTCCCATGGCAAATCAAATAGCACATTTCAGTGGCCAGCCCTACTGCTGTGTCCCCACAGGTCCCCTGGAAATGTCGGGTGCATGGAGGGACTTGGAGTGTCTGAGGATTCCCAAAGGGCACAGCCCACAAACAGAAAATGGTGAGCTGCATCACAGAGACACCAAGAGCTATTTCTAGAAAAGTATTTCTATCCTTGAAGTCTGGAACTTAAATCTGAGTCCCCAGCTGAGAAACTCATTTTGAGAAACCTGCAATGAAGGTTGCAAACCTGCACACTACCTGTAACCTTCACACTGCTCTCAGTGTCCTGAGCTCTCCCAGTGCTCCATGAAGGCCAGGGTCCCACTGCCCACGCCCACCTCAGTGTGCCAGGAGAGCACTGTAATTCTGGGAACTCCTTTGCAAACAAAGATGCTGGTTTCTAAGGAGAACACTGTTGTTTTGAAACCTGGGCTATTATGTTCATGTTTAATAAATGGATCTGGAAAATGGAATTAGACCAAAAATGTACTTTGAATGTGCTTAATTTAGTTTTACAGCTCCCTACAAATCACACAATCTGTTTGGGGTTTATAATACAAAATTTGACCTGAGGATCAGAAAGGCAGAATACTTAATACTTTGTGTATATACAGATGAGCTGTAAATAAGCCCTTTCTTTCTTATGAGGAAGGGTTCTTCAAGTGCTTGATACACTGTGGTATTTACTTCTGTAAATATTGGTAGCTCCTAAATTTTGAACTATATAAGAACTATCTTCTTATAGTAACCAGTAGAAATTAATTTCTTCTATATCCAGATATGAAAGGCTAAACAAAAGTGACACATTGTGAAAAAATTCAATAATACATCTTGAAGGAAAACTATGGAAATGGCAGAGGATGGTGCCAGCACCAATGCCAGGGTGCAGTGTGCTCCAGACATTCCAAATTCTCTCCCACTGGGAGCAAAGAGAGAAAGTAGGCACAAGAAATCTGTTATCCTTTGGATACTCTGGTGAATGCTGTAGGAAATTGGGCCTTGCTAAGACACCTCTGAGTACAGATTTGCCATCCCTGTGGCAAGAACCCCTCAGTATTGAGCAATTAAAAAATATTTCATTAATTAAAGCCAGGTTAAGGTGAAGTGTAAATAATAGCATGTATTAATCACATCTGCAGTTGATGATGCACTTAGATGTTTGCAGAAGATAAAGTGGAGAAATGAAAGAAGAATTCTACTTAATTGTCAAAACTGACTAAATGAAATCAAAAGGGTTTTCTACCTTTTAGTCTACTGCCAGTGACAAGAGAACCACAGAAACACTAATAAACGAACCCCTTTCGTTCTCTTTGTTATGTGACTGATTCCCTTGCTCCATCAGATGAGTTTCCCACCAATATTGCTTCCCTGGAGTATTTTGTTGGGAGCTCGCAGGGAGAGACATTTAGGCTGCACAGAAGTTTCTCCCTACAGCTTGGTCTTTACCCACGGTGAGACCAGAAATAGGAATGAGAGTGTTCCCCCCACCCTCCAAGAATTAAGCATGATACTCAGCAGCTACTGCTTCTCTTTGGAAGCCTGCTGCTCACAGGAAGAAAAGGCTGGTGGTATTCTGATAACAATTTTTGCACAATCTGTTTCCACTTCAGGACAGAGAAAGCACATGATGAAGCAGAATCCTCCTCCTCATTCCCAGTGAGGCTACAAAGAATGATCCTGCTGCTCTGAAGGACTGCAGGTCACTGTCACAACCTAAGACTTAGATGTGGGACAAAAGAAGGCCCAAAATGTTTAGATTTTTCAAGACAGGAGTTGCATCCTGGGGAACTGAATGAGTTTCCCCATCTGTGAAATTCAAGGAACAGAAACACTTAACAGTGGCAACAGGGTATTTGTCAGTGCAAGATGAGCAAGTGAAAGTGTTTGGTAAAGCATTTAATATCATTTAATATCATTTAAGGGCAATGTGACAGACTTAACTGACTTGCAGTAGTCTCTTGGTCCCTTTTGGATCTCTAACCACCTTCCTAAAACCAGACCTGCTGAGGAGCAAATGCTAAGCAGAAAACAATTCCATTTTGGCATCAAAACCAGGAGACAGCATTCATCCCAAGGAATATAATTTGTCCAGGGATTACACTGCTTTGCACAAAAACCTTTGCAAAAATCAGCATGAGATGATGAAAAGGAAATGAAGAGAAGTCCAAATACGAAACATTTCCTGAAACACTGGACATTTTAATTTTCCCTAGAACACCATAGCTACTTCAGCAAAATTTTAGCTAAGAGAACAGCTGTGTTAAGACTCAAATTAGAATGGAACCTCATTCACTCCATCAATTCTTTTTCCCCTTTAGTTTGGCTTTACCATCCTAAGATGTTACTTTTGCAATATAAGGATGAAGCAAAATCCCAGCAAAGGTGTGACAGAGACATTGCCAAGACTAGCAAAGTTCAATGAATCCTGAAGCTGTTTCTGATCCAATTCCAGCTTATAAATGGCCAAGGCTTTGCAAATTTTATGGGCCATCTGCAGGCCTAAGACAATTTATGTCCTTGGAATTACATCAGATTTTTAAACACCATTTTCATGAAAATAAAAAAATGCATACAATTTAGGCTTAGCAAAACTTCTCATAGCCAGTTATTTCACCAAAATCAACAAAAGCAGGTGTCTCACACTTCCTAATATGTGATGACCTTTCACTGTTCTACAATGAATTTAGGCTTTTTTAATATTCTCTTTTCTGCTGCTTCCTAACTTCCTCTCTATCTCAGCAGAGAAGCAGGGAATAAGATTTGTTCAGGATAGAGTAAGAAATGACCTGGACATTTATCCAAACCACAAGGCAGGATGCCTGTGGCTTGACAAAGTCTGGTTAATATTTTTTTCCAGGTTTTGACTCACATTGGAAGTAAAAGTGACAAAAACTCTACTGAGAGAAGTCCTTTCTTTTAAGATTCCCTTTCTGACTTGGTGCAGGTGTGAGCTTCAAGACTGCCTGGATATCCCATGCAGCCAAGGCTTTATGTAACACAGCAAATAAAACAGGACACACCTTGGTTTCTTCTGAAGTAATCCCAAAAGGGTCAAAATCCTCAGCTATAAAGCACAGGATGACACAGTTTGTGTGCATTGCTCTGTACAGGCCCACACTCAAAATTCTCAATTGCCTCAACAGAACAGCAGTTTAGTTTTATGTTAACTGGTAATTTGGTTTTCTTTTAAAATCAACAGTCAAAATGGAGTATACATTTTTGTTTTTCAGGCATGTCTCCCCTTTCCCTAATGAACACTCTGCTTCAATGACTTGCTTTTGCTTTCAATTCCAATAATTCTGGTTACAGAAATTGCAGCATGAAAGTGCAAGGAAGCCTAGTTCCATCAAACATGATATTTATTGGCATGAGGGTGCCACCTATTGTCACAACAATTGATGTGAGAAAACCTTCAGCAGAGGCTTCTGGAAAGCACCGCCCTGTTTCTTCCTACTTTAGTTCACTTCCAATCCTTTAGATTATTCCATTTTGGTAAGATTATGTTTCTGTCTATCATACACAGTCTGATCACACAGGGATTGCTCGTTCTACTATGAGTTAATGTTGTGGAATATGGTGATTGCAAGATCACACAAGTATCAAAGTATAACTGTCATGCCTAACCCTCAGACACTGGTCTGCTATACCCATCACTAGGATAACAAATCAGGTCCCAAAAGCACCTGTATTTAGGACTTTTCAATACAAACAAATATATCTGGCAAAAAAACATAGTTAGCACTTTACATTTTTCGTGATTACTGAAGTTTTAAACTTCAATATCTAAATTCTATTAGATACCCAGTATGGGGAGACCAGGAACAGGCTTAGAAGTGGGAATAGCAAGAGAACAGTTCTACTTAAAGATCTGAAAAAAGCACCACGACACCACTTCTGAAATTTTCAAGTGGCTCCCAAAAGGATTGTTCCATTTCTTTGACCATCAGCAGTCCTTGCAACCATGCAAAGTGTAGTTCTCAGCTATAAAAGTGATGATAAGCTTTCTATAATGCTGATATAACAATGACAATAACAACAACATACCAGTTTTCCTTTAGTCTTTTAACTTCAAAGATGAGTTTTCAGCTTTCCAGCAGCTCAAATTATTAAATATTTCATATGGTAACTACTCCTAAATATACAGAGAAACTACAAGTTGTATAAACAAGTGGAATGCATGAATTGCAAGCCCAGGAGTTCATTTTTGTGGACACCCACCTTTACACAGTGGTCTTCAGTTCAAGGTGTGCACTCACCTTTATACAGTGATCAGAAGTCAAACTACCCAGCTGCTGCTTCAAGGAAGGAAACACCAATTCCTACACCTGCTGTTTTGAGGGCCTTTATGTTGACCAAAAAAAGGCAGAATAAACACTGTACTGGGAGTCAGCACATCCATAACTGCTTCTTTTGGGGTACTTTTAACACTAGTATTATCTTTAGTAGATTTGTGGAAAATGCACCAAGACACCACAGAGCTGGTCCCTCATATAAAATGCACTCACTGGGTTGCTGTCCTACGATATTCCAAGCTTTTGCCATTTTTCAGAGATATCAGGACACAGATGGATCTTCGGATTTATTTGGTTTGGTATGGATTCATGTAAGGTTTGAGTTTTCAGCTTAAGGTTTTCCTATCCCAAAGAAAACTTACCTAATCTGAAGTCACACAGGGCTGTCCTTTCCTGGGCACCCAGGTAGAGGAAAACAAACCTTCAAAGGTAGAATCAGCCTGGAAAATACAAACAGCACTGCTGTCAACTGCTAGTTGAAGATCATTTGAGTAGACATGACCCTAAAAGACCACAGTTCTCAGTTTAAAATGCCAAGGCTGTGATTAGTGTCACCACTTTTTCCTCCCAAATTCAAATCCCAAAGACCCACAAGACTTTGGTTCTTACGTGTGCCAGCCATGGTTACTGTAAATGGAATATTTGTTTCAGCTTCATGCCCAGTGTGCAAAGAAAAAGAAATTGAGTTAATTTTTAGAGTAGCAGGAGAAAGAAGAAAACACTATTATAATTTGGCTGCTATCTGTAAAATTACTTTGGAATTCTTTAAAGCCTTTCTACATTAAAAAGAGGAGGACAGCAGGTGGAAGGAGAGCGAAAAAAGAAATCCCTTGTTCCAGGTTCATGTCCCTTCGAATCCAACTGATACTGGTACAGATTATTGATAAGCCATAACAATTCTTACCTGTGAGCTGTAACATTTTCTTCACATATAATGGCAGATGAGACCCAAAATGAGTCTGGGACAGGACCCTCTTCACAATTTGGAGAATACTTCTAAGGCAACAAAGAAAGACCCTTTGTTTGTTTTGACTAAGCAGCAGCAAACACACATTTCCTCAGCTGGTAACACCTTAAATGAACTTGATGACTTGTCACTCATCAACACATTAGATTAAAGGCTTATTTGTTGTATCCTAAATGAGTGAGTTTAATGAAAACATTAAAAAGAGTAACACATCAGAACCTTTTAATTTGAGAAGCTAATGGGACTCCTAAGGCAATGCCAAAGAATACAGCTTCACTGGGGAAGCCACATTGCTTCTTTGCAGCCACCTCTCCAAAAATAAAACAGATTAAACTCATCAGATGGAGAACTTTGTCTTGGTTCCTGCCAATAAACTCCTCTAGGTCACAGCAAATGCCTCCAGAAGCTGACAGAGGTGACCACAGTGTAGAACAGTAGGAACAAGGATATTCCACAAAGATATTCCCAGAGGTCTAGACTCCACAGCTTTTCCAGAAGGGTCACTAGGTTTTCAAAACATTTCAATGCATTGTGCATTTAGGTTTTAAAAATCAATAAAGGTATATCAGCAAAAATAATTTTGCTGGAATTTATCCAGGCATAACTGGAATAAAGGTGCATTAGCAAAACAAATTATACTGGAACTTATCCTGGCATAACTGGATCCACCTTGCTGAACTACAGAGTTCTGTCACTGAAAATGTATGTGCAGAGAACACTAAAGCTGGGTTCAGCAGTAAAGCTCTGTCTGAAGTCCCAACAGCACAAGGTGCTTGCTCACATGGACAGAAAATGCTTTAAAACCTTTGCTTTAGGACACTTCTCCTTTGTAGTACTCCTGGCTACTTTACTCCCAACACCCAGAAAACCACACATCCTTTCAACAGAATTAAATATTCTTGGTGCTGCAGCTTATAATTAGCAAAAACACTGAGGGGGGAAAAAAAAGCAACCTAAAGCAAAATAAATCCAGCCAGCAGCACTTGGTAAGAGATCCATGCTTATTTAGCATTTCTTTTGTTGGCAGTTAAATGCATGCTATTGTCAGGTAGTGTCCATGTGGGTTTTGCTTTATCAGTACTGCCAGCTCTTTCTTTTCCCCATCCTAAATTCCATTTTCCTCTTCAAGTGAGCACAGAAAAGAACACACCAAGAAAGCAAACATGGACTCTGACTCTTACAACATTTCCTTCCCCTGACATTCAACATGCAGTTGTATATGATTGGGTTTCCGTTTGCACTTAAAAGTTATTCTCTTGGCAAAGGCCAGCTTGGAGCGGGCTAGTGAAAAATCTCTCCCTCACTCTAGTTTGCCCACGTCCTTGCCTTCAAAAGCCAAAAATCACAATGTGCTGCACAAAGGGCACACTCAGTGGCTCCAAGTAGCCTGCCTTTGTTTGCACTGTATGTTCTCCCTGCAGGCTGAGCACGGCCCTCAATTCTCCTCCTTGTCTGGTCTTTCTGCTCAACTGTCAGGGCAGCGTGATTGACACTGGCCATTGTCCACACCAAAATGAACAGACATGAAGTGACACCAGAAAGATGCCTCTGAACAACACTTCCAACTAGTGAAGGGAAAGAATGGTCTTATTCTTGCCCTAATTCCTGACCGAAAATGCGACCACAATGTGTCTGAAAATATGACCACATCTTGTCTCTCATATAAATATCACTTGAGAGCTGAAAGCCACCTGGCCAAGAGCCACCTGGCCAAGGACCATTCACAACCAAAGAACTAGAAAGAGTTATAAATGCTAAAAATGCAGTCATGATCAATGGAAGCACACAATACCTAAGCATGTGGAAAATGGAATAAAATCCTGAGCTGCCTATAGCCAGCTTCTTCATTGCTGTATGCAGTAGTTATACTCTGTGCTCCCTCCAGGCCTATGTTCAGCAGTCTCAAATGGGAGAAGGATTGCTGCAGTCTACCTTTGCTGGACTTGCTCCATGTCCAGGAGCCAGCACCTGGCCTTTTGTCAGGTATGCCCACAGAGCAGGGCCAGCGGAGCCTAAGTGGGAAGGGAGGCAATACATGCCCCAATATGGATGCCAATGGGGCAGAATAAACATTCCCTTTGGCATGTCTGACACTGGCTGATTCTCCTGCTGACTGGCAGCACATAGAACCTACTTACTGTCATGAAGTCATTCATTCTCACATGCAAAGCTTTCCCTTCACAAACTGGAAATAAGTTCTAGCAGAAAAGCATAGAGGAAAAGCTTCATGCCCGTGTCAGTCCTAATTTTAGTAAAGCCTTTGTGTGCATCATTCACTGGATACCCTCCAGTGCTACTACAGGCAGCAGCAAACCTTCTTTTGCCATGCCCAGGTATTCACTTGGGCTCTAAATTCACATAACATCAAATAAAAGCAGCCACATTGGGTCTGACTTCTGCTCCCAAAGTCAGTCATAAAAATAATCCAGATTGGAGGTAGAGGAACCTCACTTGGCAAAATGCCCTCTGTCTCTCCTTAGGTATATTACAGGACATGATAAATTTTCTTCACATAAACAGTGAATAATCTGCTTAGCAGTAATAACAAGAAATGCAAACACTGCCTGAGCCAACGGCAGACTAATAGTATGCTGGCAAGACCATCTCCCCACCTTAGTTTGGGAATGGTTAAAACAGTATAAAAGTGTAACACCAGTGGATAAAGCCTGTAGCATGCTGTACAGCCAAGAAGTAATATTTTAATTCATGTGGGGAAACATTTTTGTGTGTTGCAGAGACCAAAACTCAGCTCTAAAGCCCCATGGGAGAGCTGATCTGGAAAGGCTGGATAATTCTGTCTTCGTTGCCTCATGGAGCTGGAGTACAAACAGGTGACGTATTGTGTGTTCTGGACTTCTCTTTGGAAAACTGGGCTCTGAACCACAAACATTTGTACACAGTCTCACCCTGTCACCAGGGCCATCATCTGTTTAAAAAACATAAGTGCAGGAAATTCGGTGTGACAAGAGGATTGTCGCACTCAGGGTTTTTTGCTACTTATTCTGATACTGGGTGGGCATTTTCCAAAAAAAAAGGCAAAAAAGAAAAGAAGAGAATCTTGAGATTCCTTTTAGCTTCACAGAGCTCACAGTTTGCAGAATGACAGACAAAAAACTTGGAAATATGATCCCTAAGTTATTTTTGCTTAAAATATTTTACAACTTTCTTTACTTCTGATGCCTTGGTCATAATATTGCAGGCATCAGCTTGTGATTTAAGAACCATTAGAACACCTAAACTGTAGATTGCTCCCCTGCATATTGCATAGGCTATGATCAAAATACTACATTTATCCAATCCATGTATAATTTTTTATGCAATATTTTTTTTGTGTCTGGAAAGAACCTCCATTTCTTTATCTGTAAAACTTTTTCTATAAACAGATACAGTGAGAGAAAGAATTAAAGACAAACATAATTTTCCTGGGGAATTCTCTGTTTGCTTGAGTACTTTATATAATTAGACCAGCCAGTTCAAATTGTGCAAATTGTTTTACATATACACAGTTGCCTTAGTGAGTAATATGGATGTAATTCAAGTTAGAGAGCATAATCAGTGCTGACTGACAGCCCAGTTTTCATCGAGTTTTGTTTTCCTGTGGACATTTGCCCCGTGTGAATTGCAGGCCATACACAGAAAGAACATTTGTTTAAAGTTGAGAAATTATCTGCAGATTTTTACCATCCCCTGTGGCTCAGCAAATGAAAAGGCTCTACACTGGTAGTCTGGCACTCCCTGGATTTTGCAGTTTGTATGGAGTGCATTGCATCCTTCTCCAGAAAGTACCACACTAATGACCTTGCCTGCTTGCTCCTGCCAAGTAGTAGTTGGCAAGTGAGGAACACACTTCAGTGAGCAATGCCTTTTACTGATGACATTTTTACCCTTCAAACTACATTTTTTACCTGAACTGAGTTGACCAAACAAAACATTAAGGGAACAAGAACATCAGTTTGGATGTGTCAGCACAACATCACAGCAATCAGGGACCTGCACATACATATCCCACCTAAGTCTGGAGATTCTGACTCCATTCTGACCTTGTAAGCAGCTCCCAGCATTTAATACCCAGCCAGCAAACCATCTCCCTTGATGAGTTAATTCTTGGTGTTGTAATAAGGCTATTTTTTAACCACAGAAAGGGAATCACAGCCTGTGTGCAAAGGGATCTCTGAGACACCTTTGGGCTCTGTGTTACCTGTGAGGCCCATCCTACATGAGCCTACACTGGAGCTGTGCTGGCAGCATGTGGATTACCTGCTTCCCATGGCTACAACCCTGCTCTGCCATGGACTGGCAGGAGTCAAGCTTGAGCAGCAGGAGCTGCAAGAGTCTCTCCAGGTCTTGGGGCATAGATAAAGCTTCACTGACCAAACAGTTCCATGTGTTTTAGCACTTCCTTATCACAGAAATGATCCTTCGGGACACGTCATTAGGCATTACCAACTTCCCCAATAGCTGTGAATTAAGAACACCTACCCACATCCTCTACTTATTTCCTAGGTGGATGGAAATCCAGCTGATCCTGACAAGTTTCAGTGGTATTTATCTCCCCTGGGCTGCCTGGATCAAAAATGACCTTATGTGTATATCAAAGTTCCGTTTTTCACCTAGTCACACCAGCTTGAACAGGCTCCACCACTTAATGAAAGTCTCATTGTAATTGATTTGATGTTTCCTCTGCAAATCCTCAGGCATTTGAGAAAGATGGTTATCTGAGCTTCCATTTCTGGACTTCTACTTTGAAATTAAAGTACTTTCACAAATTTGTATATATTTAGATGGGAGAAAAAACTCATGCTAATTTTGAATCCTGCAACTGCTTTCCCATCTGCTTGTATTTACTAGCATGCCATTCCCTGGAATGAGTGGATTCCAGCAAGCTGGTGTTACTGGCAGCAAGCTGAAGCCTGCTCCAAACTGTTTGCAGGATCAGGGCTTTCTCCTCCTGGAATGCATCACTGTAAAGGAGCACAGTTTTCAAATAAGGCATCTGCATTCAGACACTGACACTCACTGGAGACTCTTAAATGCTTCTTTTATGTAACTAAAGGTCAAACTGAACCTCCAAATGTGGAATTTCTGACATCCAATTAAGTAGCCCACACTAAAAATTGGGCCAGTGTTTAATTATGTCTGGAGAATACATAAGTTCAGCTGAGACAATTCACACTCACCTCGTGTTTCTCAGTGTTTTCGATGGTGGAACTGAATAAATATTCTTTTGCTCCACAGATGCACTGGATCAAGGTTTAGCTTGTTACACATAAAAAATAAATCAGCTCATATTTCCTTGACTTCATTTTTCCAGCTTTGTCATTCTGTCTAGGAGCACACTGCACGGTCAAGCCAGGCATGGCTATGCATGTTAATAACCCTTGGAACACTATGGATATTTCTGTGCAAACCGCTTTTATTTTTTCCAAATAAACAGTCAAAGCGCACCTGGTGAAAGATACTTTTCTCTCTCTTTTTTCTTTCTTCTTTTATTTATTTTTTTTTTTCCTAAAGCCTGTGTTTCAAAAACCCTAAGTGGAACCACAACTGTGGTGCTGCTTTTCAAATCAAAAGGACAGTACAGACTTCACAGGATATGGCTCCCAGCCAGTTGTTTAATGCTTGTAGGTCAATATACAACCAACTCAGCTTCTGCTGCCTAATTGACAAACCACATATCAGGCACAGGAAGGTTAACAACTGAGCTTTCTTTCACCTAAGATCCTCTGTTGAGTCTCTGGGCCCTCAGCCCCCTTTTATTTTATCATTCACAAATATCTACTGTGAGCTCCCTCCAGGCACAACAGACGACTGCATACCTGGAAAAAAGGAGAGCCCTGGTAAAGCAGTGAGTGTCTGGTCACTCAGGAGCCAGCCTAGCTGTTCATCATGCTCCTCCATTCAGTCTGCCAAAGAGGTTTAGACCCACTGCTCCCAGTGTAAATTATTTGTGCATGAATGAACCAGGAAGAATTTCCTCCAAAATGTTTTTGATTAATGGAGCCGTGACACCTAATGTCAATGCATCACCAAACAGTCTTGATATAACCCAGTTCCCTATTCCAGCCTGTTTGTCAATTGTCAGTGTTTTAAGGTATCTCCTTGCAAAAACAAATGTTAAGTCTTTTCACAAAAATGTTCCCCAAAACACCAAAGAAGTAGCCTTCATTTTATTGTAGGTTTTTTTCCCCTGGTATTATTCCTTGCCTGTTTAAAGGAAAAAAAAACCTACTGGTAAGGAGTTTTTCTGGAGGGGGACACCTGGGGAGAGCAGAGAACACAGATAACTACCAAGACCTCATGCTCACTACTGCTCAGAAAAATCACCTGATTATATGACCCCCTCTGTGTCTCCACATTATGGCAGCCACATGCAAATCCATGGAAAAACACCAGGCCTCAGTCAACACTGCAATAACTTAGGATAATGGGATATGCCTCAGACTAGATACATCAGCAATAACAGGGCATGAGAAGCTCCTAACATTATTCCACTCAATATTCTTGTCCAGATTCTTGGGGATGCTGCTCCTACCACATCATCACAGTAACACCTTATACTTCACCCTGACAAAGCTGCAGTGAAGCCCAGCAACACAAGCACAGAGGTTTCAGCTCTGGCCGTAAGACACCCTGCAGTGACATAAACCATCTCTGTGTACTGATCCCAGTAACACTGAGTGGGTAACTGTCATCTGGGACAGAAAGCACCCAGTGAAGGCAAGCAGCTATTCCTGAGTACAGCATGCATCCAGTCCATGCAGAGTTAGTCCCCCAGGGTTGAGTGCTGATTCTCTGAAAGGCTAAACCCTTATATTTACCCATGAGTGTGATGTGCACCTCAGAAGAAGACACAGAGTGGATCCATTAGCAGCACATGCACCCACTTTTTGTTATGTTGTTGTCCTATCTGCTGCTGCTTTCAGTGTTTTCAGGTGTTTCTGATGTTTGTTGTGCTTGATGGTGCTGAGCTTAAGTGTAAGGACTGTGCCCATCCAACAGTCTTAAAGTGATAGACTGACCTTTCCCATGCAGGTCCCACAGAGGACAAGGATAATTTTGCAGGGATGCAGAGTCTGGGTCTGTGGTTCCATTAATCTAAGGGAAATAACCTTCCCTGTGTTGTTTCTAAAAATAGGATCCCTCTTAGGCCTCCTTTCTTGCTACTAGCATTGGTACTACTGATGGAAAAGATCAGAATGGCTCTGTCTCATCCTTCCACCCACCTCTTTCAGGCAAACCCATCCATTTGTTACCCTCAAAGGCTCTTGAAGAGTATTCTGAGGGTATCACCTTTCAGCACAGACCTCCTCGTGACGAGCACAGGTGTGAATGTGCAGCAAAGCTGCAAAATCAACCCATGCAAAACAAGGCAAAAGCAGATATAATAATGCAAAACCAGCCCAAACAATTAAATACTGCTGTTCAAACACTTGCTAAAAACTTGCAACATGCAGAACACAGCAGAGAGACAACAGAAACTGCGCTTTGTGTCTAAGCTTTTCCTTTACCTCAAGAGGCAAACCCTCACCTGCTTGAGGATCTCTCTGCTTCCCCCAAATTCCCAGTTTTTCTCCAACATACAGAATGGTATCTTTACCCAGGTCAGCACAGTACAAAGGGCACAGATACAAGAGTTCTAACTTTCCTTCACAATGATTTCTGGCAGGAAAATTACTTCAGCTTTGGCAACACATGTATCTTCAAAGATTTGAGGGCCAGTTGCTGTTTCTGCATGTTTGTTTCTCTCCCTTATGTGACATTGAGAAATGCAATTCCTCCTGCAAAGGGGGGGAAATTCCAGTATCCATCATTTTGAAGGATTACAGTCAGTGCCATTAACTTCTGAATGCAGCTCTAGTCTAAATTACATTTTCTCTTAGGGCACTCTAAAAGTGAAACTGAGCATGAGGCTTGAAACTAAACTGGATTGGGAACAGAAAGCCTGGGAACCTTCCCCCTTTCCATCAAGTTGCTGGAGCCATTTTACTTTGCAACAGCACTGTATGATATATTTCCATTGGCCTGGAAGACAAAGCTCAATTTGTTTGAGTGTCTTGAAGAAAGTGGATTGTTACAATTCACAGAGTTAAGTAAGAAGTTCTTTTGAATTTGATGTTCAAAAGCCAGCTTTAACCTCCCTTAGTGTAACTTTTCAGGTCTTCATATACTTTTGAGAAATTTCCTTTGCACAAGGCTGTGCTGCTTTTCTTCAGAATTAATCAGGTAAGAACTGTCACATCTATTTCTGCACACATGCAGAACTTAATATTTTTTTCCATCTTTGACATTTTTCACAGAACTGAGATTAAAAACTTACAGTTCCGCTTCAAAATAAACTGCAGACAAGATTTTCAGAAGTGCCTCTGCATTTCTGCTCCTACTGAAATCAACACTCAAAACCTCAATTTTCCTTTCCTGTAATTACAAGTGAACCCATAAAATGCAAACTGATGCACTGTTATCTTCTCTAGCATGTAGACAGCTTGAAACAATGTCTGAGAGATGTGAACTCCTGTCTCTCATCCTGGAGGAGTGAATCTGATACCAGAAGTTGACAGTCTGTGTCAACATTGTTAACGCTTCCCCAGCTGAGGATGTCAGCAGAAATGCTCTGCTGCACTTCTGCAGTCTCCCACTTTTTCACTCAGTGCCTTAAAAAACCCCAACCTCAAATCCTCATATGTAGCCACAATTGTCTGTGCAACTCTTCCAATCTCCAGAACTCCTCCATAATGGCATCTTCTTCTGCTTTGTTCCTCTTCCAAGGTCATCCTTGCTGCCACCATGCCTCAGGCTGATGCATGAGGAGTGCCAAATGTCCAACAGGAGAAAGTCTGCTTCCAAGACCACAAAAACCTTATTGCCTACCAATATCAAACTCCCAAACCAGACAGGAAATAAAAGTAACTGAAAGACATTTATTTGAAACTCTTTCATTTGAAACCAAGTTTAAGATTTATGGAAGTATAAGATACGACTCAGGGGGATTGTGAGGTTGGCAGGACTGGATGCAGAACTGCTGTGCTGGGAAGGTACCACTTCCACAGAGGACAGCAGAGCTCTGACACACTCTATTAAGCAGCTGAACAAGAATTCTTGATGCCCTTCCTCAAAAATGAAGTAGCTCCTAGTTGGGCCATGTATAGCCACAGCACTGTCCTCAGATGTACTCTCCCTAGGTTTTCAGAAGTTCACAGGTTATAAATACAATTACATCAGGATACTTCCTCTACTTGAACGAAAATTTCTGTACTGCTAAACTGCCTCCTTCTCAGATTGCCCACTTGACTGTTATGCCATACTTCCTGCTTCTTACTCAGCTGACACAGTGCCACAATGGTAGCATTAGAAAGGCTTCTGCTGTCACCCTAAAAGTATTTCACAACCCCAGTCTAGGCAGATTTACAAGCAGTTAAGAGTCTGATCATTTCAGTGCATCATATACTTGGTAGGATTTTGGAAACATAATCTATTTGTTTTCATTTTAACTTTTTCCTCTTTCTTTTTTTTCCCCATCATTTACTCTCACCAACACATCTGTTGAAATGTAAATCAGATCTATTTTATGTACTAAGCTATTTATGTTATAGCTTTTTCAACCCTCAGCCATCAGGTAAATATTTGCAGATATTCTGTGGTTTGATTAATTGGCTATGGGCTGCTGCAAGTCTGTGCACAATGCTGGTCTATTTGCAGCAGGACACCACTAAGGAATGCCTGTTTGTTTCCTCTCTTTTGCATACATAATATTTGCCATTACCCGGTGTATCAGATCAGGAGTGCTACAGGAATTGACTGATTCTGACAATGAAGTTTGTAAGTGACTCTGTCAATCCTGTTCCTCAGGTGTCTGTGGCAATTCATGAACACTATGGCCTGCCTCAGTCGATCTGTGCCATTTGCAAATGAAATAGATTTCTTTTTTCCAAATTGCTGAGATCTGTTTTCTTTCAAAAGTCATTTCAGAGCACTCAGAGAAATTCAGTCAACTTAATGTCATTTAAAGGATGCCCAATGCAAACACAGTTATTCAGGGCCGGTGTTTCCTTATTTTGGACCAGTACCCCACTTTTATGCACTGTTCACATCTACACTGATTTTGTAGGGGAGGACAAGGGGGAGGAGTGGAAAAGGATGCTGTAATGAAATTTTAAATAACCAAAAGGTCCTTTGGCAGTTTCCTTATTCCCTGAAAAATTAGTGCATTGCCTGGAAAACTCAAAAAAACCTGATCTGTAACTCCAGTGGAAACCACTTGTCATCTATTGTCCAGCTATGAGAAATGTTACTTTTCCTCTTTCAGACATGCTGCAAGCAGCAATCCAGCTGAATGCTTTGCAGGGACTGGAAGGCCACTGGAGACCAAATGCAATCATCTACCCTGGCTTCCTGGATGCCACGAGCCATGGAATTTCAAAGCCTATAACTCCTGCTGTAGCAACAAGCGTGGTCATCAGAAAGACATCCATTCTTGATTTAAAGACTTCCAGTGATGGAGATCCACAATGTTCCTGGGTAATTTTTTCCAACCTGGTTAAATAAGCTCATTGTTCAAAATGCAGCCTTACTCCTGGTTTGAACGGATCCTCCTTCTTCTGTTTGTTGGCTCCTGTTACACCTTCCTCTGTCAGAGCAGAGCAAACTCCACAGTCGCAATCTTTTGACTGTGAAAACTGTACACAATGAACAAGGCACTTCTCAAAATTAAGAGCCTGGATTTTTTTCATCTTTTGATGCAAAGGAATGTTATTTATTTACTCTAGTTTATCTTGCTTTTTAAATGGGGTATGGAAATAGCCTCTACACAGAGATTGTGTCAAGCTTTACCACAAGGATAGCTGAGATCTGGTTCAGACTTCCCAGCTTTTAATATCATCACCATTATTCTTATTTTAAGAGTTAAGAACACCTCAATATTCTTCAGCTCCATCCACCATGCCATAATTGAGCAGATGAAACACCAGTAAAAAGATCTCATTCATCAATATCAGAGTGACATGAGACCTGCAAACATCTGAGTCGACTTTCAGGAGACATTCCCCAATGCAGAAATACCCACAATCTGCTTAATACTTTGTTTTCTGTCCTGTTTGGAAATTAAAATTGCAAAAGTGAGAAGTGGTTGTTCATTTTCCCAACCTTTTGGACAGGAATGGAGTTGAGCAGTGTGATAAATTTCTTGGGAAACCTCCATCTCTTTTCTTTTGTTTGTGAGTAGCTTGAGATATTTTTAGATTTATTTGAAAGGACTTGTGAACTTATTTTCTGTTTTCTCTCAGAATAACTTACAAGAAGTTTGCTGTTGATATTTCATTAGTTAATTTAGGATGCTGCATTGTGTAAACTGTTCACAAACATTAGTCATTACCTTTTCTATCCCATGATTGCTTACTCAGACTAGATCTGCAATGGTCAAATTAGGAACCTGACACAGAAATAAGAAATGTTTCAGTCAGTGCTTGAAAAGCCACACAAAAATGATCTTGTGAATGTTACAGGGTAAGTGCTACAGGAGAGATCAGAGAGCAGAGCAGATGAGCTTTGGTGTGGGACAGCAAGTTCCCACAGTAGAGCTGCCTCTGCAGCTGCTAAACAAATGAAATCCTACTTCTTCCAGCACCTTCCTGGTTGCTGCACCATGGATAATTGTTACACTGTGAATACTCTTGCTGGTTCATGAAAAAAGGGACATTTATGAAAAAAGGGACACCAAGACATTCTGAACAAGCCTGGATTGAAAGTCACCCTGATATCACCTGCTCAGGAGGGACAGGAGGTGGACAACCAGCTGGAAGTTTTAGGAGCAGCATTTAGCCTGACCTTAGATTTATTTAATGACACTTGATAGCTCACACCCCTAGGACCAAGGGAACAGTGCCATAAGTGACAGCCACTTCCTCCTTCTTCTTGAGAGTTTATAAATTGAGGGTATCACCCTGTATTTCTCATGTAGAAGTACCCTTTAAAGATAGCATTCTTTCAACATTTAGAGCTTATTCTGGAACTCTCTTAACTAATGCTTGAATCCAGTTCAAATCCAGTCCCAATGCTGACATTTGTGCATGCTTCTATTCAGTATTTTCTCAGGCAAAACTCCATTGGCTTTCCAAAGCATTTTGCTTGAGCAAGAACATCAGGTTTGACCTTTCAATTGCACAGTGACAATTAATAACAGCTCAAAACAGAGATTTTTCTTTTTTTTTTAAACACAATAAAAAATCCACTCTATTACAGGATGTTTGCTGCCACTGAAGCTCTCTTCTCCCAAAACCAACAGAAATGAAGTGCTTTTTTCCAAAGAGGCTTCAACATCTCCTGAAGAGCCTCTACAGAGTTCAAGAGCTGTTAAATCAGCACCTTTCTGAGTGCCCATGCTTCCATCAAATTCAGCAGCTGATTCAGCCTCTATTCCCTGTATATTTAAATGCTGTAATTCCTATATATATATATATATATATATAAACCAGCTATACATACAAGTATGTCTGTGAGGGAGTGGGAGAGAGAGCTCCCATCCTGTTCTCTATCCATTCATAAATGTTTTTTTCCCCTTTTAACCTTCAGACAAGCAAGGGGTATGGTGTGGTTTGGAGTCCAGTATAATTTATCTCCTCTGTAAATCTTGTGAATTGCTATCTAAACAACTGTTCTGTAGGGCAAAACCTTTGACTGATTGGTCCCATGTGTCACAGAGCCAGGTCAGATAGGTGCCTCTTTCCTTACTCCATGAATGTGAGAGAGGCCAGCATAAACTCCATGCCAAATCTATGTTTATTTAATTACAATATTAACTACAAGTGACAACAAAACCTGCCACTGAAAGGAAGAAGGTGACTTTATACTGTGGAGGAGACCAGGTGAGTAACTGCAAATGTATGAGTTAATTCATCATCTCATTCCGTTCATTTATCCAGTCACACTTTTTTATTTTTTAGCTCTGACATTTAAGTCAGAATCCACTTTCCAAAAGCTCTCTCACCTTTCCAGTGGTTGGAGAAGAAATACTGAATTATGCCCAGATCACACAGCTTAGCCCAGTGATTGCCTACACAGTTGGACAAGAGGCACTTTACCTTCTCCTTCAGACTTGCAGGCTCTCGAGGTGTGGGTAAAATCCTGGCCCCTTGGAAAAGCAAAGAAAAATTCCCACTAATCTAATCAGAACCAAGGTTTTCCCTCCTCATATGTCCTAGCTAGAAAAGCTTAGAAAAGCAGTGGTTCTAAATAGTTTGACCTTTTTTTCTATCTACATTCTCTCCCAAGCCTGCTACTATTTTCTTCAGAGTGTGGCTAAATCTCAGGTGAGAACTTCACTCCTGAATCCATAGCCTTGAGATGCAACTAAGGAACAAAAGCTGAACCTGTGGAAAAAGCATTGCCCAACACCTTAAGCACTGCTGGTAAAATAATGTTTCTGCTGTGCTTTTTAATGTTATCTTCCTGGTCTATTTTATGCTACCACATTTTGGTAGCACCTGAGTGATACCCTGATGAATCAAATTGACCAAAATTAAGAGCACTCACAGTGCCCAAGCAAGACAGGTTTCTATCTGCCCTGTCTTTGGGATTTACCAACTCTGCTTTGATAGAATTTTTACCCCAAGTGCAATGATTTGTGATTTTAACATAAACTGACTTCATGTCTTTTTGGTGCTATTTAGTATGAGGTAGGTTGGGTTTTGGCAGGGTTGGAGCCTAGAGAGGACGTGGTCTTTATGGTATAAGGGTCACAAGTTTTCCAAAGAACTTGTGGTTTCTGGTCAGACCCTTTAATGCCTGTGGAACACCTTGAATGTTCAGATCCTTTTGCCAAATAATAGTTTATGTTTCAGCTGTCTCTTCTCAGCTCCACAGTAATGCAGTTGTAATTGCCTTTATTGGCTTCAAAATGAGCCCTGTGTGTCCACAGCTTAAACCAGTCGTGGTTGCTCCCTATTTTGATCAGCATCACACAGAGAAATTACTAAAGAACAGACCAAATGTCACTGGGAACTGGGTCAGCATCTAGTACAGAAGTAGCTCTAGAAACCAAATCTAACAGCTACTTCTGTAAAGACATTGTTAATATTTTTTAAATCAAATCAATTTAATTTGCTTACTTCTATCTCCTATCCACACTGCACAACAGTGAGCTGGCAGTGGAAGAAAAGGGTTTTTAGAGCTAACAAGTGTTACAGTGAGGACAGGCTCACCGGACTGAGGGACTTACAGAAAGCACAGAGTGCCTAAAATACTGCTAAATCAACATCCAGCCTGAAATTTTCTTCTTGACTCTTCTACCTTCCATTCCAGACTATGTTCATCTTTATGCCTGCTGCAGTTCAATCTTTTAATCTTTTACCAGCTCATTGTAAATCTTGGTATCATTCTAATAACAGAACTGAATCATGCTAAGACAAACATCTTGGCAGGACCGAGAGCTCCAAAACAGGAAGTCTTTAAGATAAAGTCCATAGCTCAGAAAGTATCACACAGAGGCCCTAGTAACTCCTGAGCTGCAGAATTACCAGTTTTGCCAAAAGCAACAGATTTCCTTCTGATCTCAGAGCAACTGTTTCCACACAAATCACATGTGGAGACATTTTATAGGGGTTATGTTATCCATGCCTCTTCTGTTTTCTACTTGCATAGATTCTTGTATTTTGACACTACTTCTCCTCCCATATAAATGACCTTGTAAATTAAATTTATAGCTTCACAACTGGGGTCAGATCAGTACAGTTTGTTCTAGTTTGGAATATGGAATAGGAAGGAGCGTTCTTAATGGGTTTAGGATAGACATTACTGCTTGGGAATGGAAACAGACTCCACCAATCACTAGAACAACAAACTGGGAATTGGGAATCCCTTGTTCCATCTTGGCTGGCTAGGTGAACAAACCATGAAGTCTTTCTGTGGCTCCTGTTCACCCATCAGTAAAGAGGAAATTGGATCATTCCTGTCCTCTTTAGAGAGAACTGATCTGCATTAGGAACTGACGTATTGACATTGAAATGACTATAAACACATAAATCCAGGTCTCAGTGGTAAATGGCAGTGGTTAAATCAGCTCACTGCTCACGAGAATGACTCTGGGCCCAGCTCTCCTGTCATGCTCTGGGCACGCTGGTCCTTACCCATGCAGTACTTAGCAGATACATCCTTGGGGCTGCAGGCTCTGCTCCTTTCCCGTGTGCTCGGTGTGCTTTATCCATTTCCTACAGGGAACACAACAAGTGCTGCAGATACTGCAGCACTGTTCCCTCTCAGAAATGGAAAAACAGCCCTAATAAAGCTTATGGCAACCACTGTATGTGTTGTGTGCCAGCGTGTAAAGGCTTCAGGAGAAGGGACAGAACATTTGTTCAACTCTTCTTTAAAGGTGGTTTAGCCAAGCTTGAAGTTTACACCCCTTCAGCACTTAAAGATACCTGATTTCATAAATTGCTACTGGGTGATTGATACTATTCATTACTGGAAAGTTATAAAACAATCCAGTAAAATATCTGACTGTACAGACACCAGGCAGAGAGAAATGTTAAAACAGAGAGTGTGAGCAGTCGAGACTCACTAATAAATTTGTGAGGTGCAGAACTCAACAGACAGAAACTGCACTGGCAGTTTTGTCACTGCTAGTGACAAATCCAGAAAATCATGAATTCATAAAAAGCTGAACATGTTTTTTCTCAGCATCTTTCTCAACCCTGTTCCCACCCAAGACAATTGCAGCATTTTGGCTGCCATTCTTCTGCTACAGGAGGCAAAGTTTGGTAAGCAGGACACAAGATCAAAAGTCAGCACACTTGGGCTTTACTCTTGGCTATGCCAGTGACCTGCTTGGCCTTTTCCATCACCCATGGAAACAATCAGCACCTCAGTGAGTCTTTATTTCTGTTCCTGCTCTTTGCAAGTCCTATGAGCAGAGCTGTCCCTGCATATGCAACACGAGCAATGCATAAAAATCCCCAGTCTTGGCCAAGGGCCTCAAATACTAAAATAAATCAAATTACTGTTACTGAATGTCAAAAAAATGCACTCTCAGGAAAATCAAATGGTTGGCAGAAGACCTGTAAAGAAATGTCTTTTTTTTTCCATTTTCATTCCTCTCTTTTGTTCAACTTTTAACTTTATATGTTAATCCTACAAATATTCATCCAAAAAGTAAGAGTCATTCATTGCCTGTTTTTCATGACTAATAATGGTGCTGTACTTACTCAGGCAGTCTATACATTTTCTAAATTAATTCGGTTTTTTCAAGACCCCATCATGCTCAGTGGTTAGTAGACCATGCAGTTTACACTGATAAAGGATCAAAGCCAGAAAAATAGAGGTGCAGTCCAATACCTTACAACCTTTTACATGTTCTTCTCCTGCTTTCCTCTGCTAGGCTTCTTCAGCTCTTGTTTTCAGTGCCTCGGAATAAAAAATGGAACACTTAAACTTGTCGGAACAGAATGGCCAAAATAATAAGGAAGAGATATCACATGACTCGATGGAAAACTGAGTTTCGTGGCAGTTACACCTAAAAGTTAAAATCTGTTCTTAGCTCAAATCTGTCCCTAGAATATACCCTGCAATATGACAGGACTGTCTGCACTGCAGGAAGCTGCTGGCACTCCAAGCCAGGGTCGGTTTGGAGCACATTTGGAGGAAAAATGAAATCTTTGTTGTCATTATGATGGTTTTTATTAAGTCTGATAAAAGTCTAGACATATATAACTAACCAGGGGGAAGCAATAGGCAGAATGCAGGTAAAACAGTCAAGGGCTATATGATTATCCATAACCCTCTACATTTCAGCACAGGGAATACAAATAATGTGTGTACTCATTTCACAAACCATATCAAATGGACAGGCTTGAGTCCTTCTGCAGCGTGGAATGTGGGGCATCTGCA